>ML778912.1:702950-732283 GCA_009831015.1 Picea engelmannii | reverse complement strand
TTGTATATCCAGTCTCTACTACATCCCAAACATCAACACCTAAGACCATTAGGTATATTCTCATTCTAACCTTCCAAAAGGAAAAATTTGTTCCATCAAACAGAGGAGGCTTACTGGTTGAAGTCCCTTCATGACTTGTCATGTTTAAGCTTACAGATCTACCTTTAAATAAAAGGAACCCGCTCTGATACCAATTGTTGAAATTACTAAGACAATTGAGAGGGGAGGTGAATCAGTTGTTACTATGCTTAAACAATTTTAATTCTATTAAACCATTTTTAATCTTTCATCAAGTGACCATCAATATTATACATCATATGAACAACATAAATAATGAGAATCAATCACACATAAGATATACACAGAGACATATTTTCACGAGGAAACACATAAAGCGAGAAAACCTCTTCTTCTTCAAAATGATACACAGTCTTTTAAGTTTTGTACATCATCTATGTTTGAGCACCAACTCAAAGTGAGGATACTACATCCATTTTACAAGCTCCAACTTGTTGAGAGCACCAACTCTCTAGTTTCTCTAGCACCGACTAGAAGGAATCACCAACTCCCCAACTGTTCCAGCACCGACTGAATGGAAACACCTACTTCCACTTATACAAGCACCAACTTGCATACAAAAAAATATGTGTTTTCCCAAGCACCACCCTGCCACCCTGTTTTCTAGACACAACTAGATGGAAGCTACAACTCCCAATATTCAAGCACCAACTCGAATATCAGAGGACCAAAGTCCTCCCTACCACCACCCTACCTCCCTGATTAAAAGTAAAATTATTGAATAACCAACAATGCAGGTGTTTCAATTCCTACCACTTCTCTTCTGTCCTGCAATTTTTCTATGCTTCTATTTGTTTTGCAATTCTTCTCTACTTCAAGTTGTTCTACAATTCTGCTCTTTCTTTTGTCTATTCTGCATCTGTTACTCATCTCTGATTTTTATCTCACACTGCGCATACTGTCGGTCTCACACTGTGCATACTGTAATTTTCCCTTTCTCACAGTTCAACTCATTTTCCATTTAGAACAACCAACTATTCACAGTCACTCCATATTTCTTTTATGCACTTTAGACAACTTCAGTTACACCTCGAATACCTGGGCCAACAATGCTTCAGCCACTTAATCGCCAACTGTCTAAGAACCATGATTCGGGTCTGCTAACTGAATCGTATCTGAACAATTAATCATAAAGATCAACAGTATCCCTTCGGTCAGATGCTCAAATAACCAACATCATTGGATTAAATCTGCAAGGTCTTGCGTTTATCCCATATGCCCACTAGTTGTGACCATGGGCTTAATCAAGATGCGTTTCGCATTTCACATTTCGGCAATCCTGTGTCGAAGGTTCTCGACGT
Source organism: Picea engelmannii (assembly GCA_009831015.1). NCBI lineage: Eukaryota > Viridiplantae > Streptophyta > Pinopsida > Pinales > Pinaceae > Picea > Picea engelmannii. Next base: position 730,904 of record ML778912.1, on the reverse strand, counting down.
TCCAAGTTGCGATCCCCGAAATGGAGCTTAGCTCTGCTAGCTCCTCCCTCTTACATGACCATCGGGGGTGACCACAACCTACACCAAAAGGCGTTTCGCATTTCACAAACTTATAAACTTCATCGAGCCTGATCAATGGTCAAGATCTCTAATGATTCGATGGTGCAGATATCATCGAGGTCTCACATTTTGGGATTCCTGTGATGAAGGGTCTCAACACTCCAAGGTGAGATCCCCAAAATGGAGCTTAGCAATTATCTCCTTCCCTTAAACCTTCGACGGTGTGACCTTGTCTATGACCATGGGCTAGAACTTATCGCTATTTTTCATATCGCGAGTTGCAAGGTTAGAGCATTTCCTTCCTTTGACTTTCCAATCAGCGAAAATTTAATCCCTTGCCACATGTCCCTCTTGGATCAACGGTCAAGATCTTATCGCGATTTCATAACTTCATGGGCCTTTGTCATGCCTGATCAATGGTTCACGATCTCCTTTTGATCAACGACTCAGATTAAGTCGTGGTTTCACATTTCATGATTTCATAGGATAGAGAAGCTCCTTTCTTTGACTTTCCAGTCAACGAAATGTCAATCGCTCGCCATGTGCCCTCTGCGTCCAAAGGTCCAGATATATTCTCAGGATTTCACATATCGCAAGTTCCCACACCATGTTCTATTGACTCCTCCAATGTGAAGGTCAGTGAAATTCTAGTCGCTTGCCACGTGTCCTTCTTGAAGATGGACGGTCCTCCTGCTTTCAAAATTTTGTAGGCCCACTTCATCTTGCACATAAAAACTATGCTCCTTATGGATCCAATGATGGTCAGTCTTCAGGCTCAGATCTAACGCCTGAGATCTAGTTTCTTCTACTGTGTGCTCCTCCTATCTGAATTCAGATCCGACTGTCATTGGGAATTTTGAATGGGATCCAACGATCACTGTTGCTCTTCACTATTGATCTTTCCATTGTCATGCCATTATCACTGCGCTATTGATCGTGCTGATCTTTGTCATCAATGACATTTCCATCAATGACAAACACACACACTCTACCTCTGTTTGAAAACATGCCAACACCTTGGGACCTACATGCCTCAATGGAAGGCATCCTCACTTCCGATAATGGGTTTACATCATTGACCTCTAATTGGATGATTCTACAGATTTTCAACTTCAACTCATCCATTCAAATTCGTTGGAATTTACTAGAGTAGCTTGGGAATCATTTACATCAATAGTGATTTCCCTCACACTTATTAACGATTTACCTCATTGACCGGTAATCAAGTGGTTTCTTCCATCTTCGACATCAGAACATTTGTTCACATGGCTAGAATCGTACTGCATCAGGATCAGTAAGAAGACCTTGGGTTGAGTTATTACTCTGATATGTACTTTACCCAACTTGCGACAGAGTTTCTCTTTAACATTGACACATATACTGTCACATAGATCCACTTTGTATTGGTCTATGGCTATCTCTTGTCATCTCATAGATCCACTGTGTATTTTTCGTGGCTACGATCAGTTCATGTCATGGAAGTATATATTGACATTGTATCTTTGGTGACTATACTCTTTGTTAATATAATTATGGATCTGCAATGTATCTTATGGCCACCATACCTTTCAAGTCTTTATCACCCAAGCATACGTATACCTTCCTTGGGTTTGAAACATGTCATAATTTTTGTTGATGGTTGTGTACATCTTCTACCAGGTTCTCCAAGTCCATACCCTTGCTCAAAAAAGTCTACAAAGTACTTCAGTCATCAGTTTCCATCTTCTGACTTCGCACTTTGGAGGGCAATATGTTACACATCAAAATTAGTCACTTCAATGATGACCCATTGTCATCATTACTAGTATTGCAAGTGTCGCATTTTTCGTCGCAAGTGTCGTAGACATCATACAATCATCTTTCCCATGTCATGTCTCGAACGACATCACAAGGACACCTGAGACACCCTCAAAGACTGGGTTAAGAAGGAGAAATCATCTGATGAGTAGTACAAAGCATTTTCCATGAAAAGACCACTTAAAATTATTTTTGAAGGGAAACGCTCCCCTACCCACTGTCAGGGAGTGCCAACACTCCCTACCCTTCTTTGGGGGAGTGTTGCAACACTCAGGACACCATTCTAGGGGAGCGTTCGGATTTTTTGAAGGAATTTTGGGCATATCTCCCCTCCCACTATCAGGGAGTGCCAACGCTCTGTACCCTCCTTTGGGGGAGCGTTGCAATGGTTTGTGCACCCTTTTGAGGGAGCGCTGGACTGTTTGAGCAAATTTTGGGTGGTTGAGGAAAATCAGGGTAAAATCCCCTTCATCTTGGAAATCAGTTGGCTTCTAATCTGAGGTCAAGGCTCGATCTTAGGGAAGATACAAAACTAAAGGAGAAGGATCCTCAACCTATCCCAAGAATATATTAAGTTCTTATGCCTCTCCAAGCCTATATAAGGAGGCCTCTTCATGGTGAAAGGGGGAGACATTGAAGGCATCAAACTTATGATGTCATAAGGGATATTTATCATTGAAGAATCATCATTTTGTGTGGATTATTTGAGCAAAGGTTTTGACAAGGAGATCTTGGCGAAGGTGCTACATGTAAATCATGGTTGTAAGCACTTTTCTTTGTTTTCATTAATATTCATATGTGCTTGGCATGTTTCTTTCAAGGTTATGTTTATTTTACATGAACTTGTCTCTATTAGATAGATCTGGTTTCAAGCTAATCTTAGTATAATAGGAATCTTGTTTTTTCTTTGTGTTGTTTGCAGGACTTATCGAGGATCTTGGGGATCAAATCTCAACTCAGACTGTGCGAGGAAGAACATCATTAAAAATGTACTCCTTTCTTCATCTTCTCTATACACTAGTTTAGCTAGATTTAAAAGGATGTCAGTGACCAACTTTAGCACCCTTTTTGTCTTGGTCTTAGGAGTCTAGAGCCTAAGAGGGAATCCACTTGTCCGCAGGGGGATTCTCTTGTAACACTATGATGGAGTATTTATTCAACCACTTAATTGGGGAATCAAATGATTTATTCCCAAGAAACTTCCAAAAGAGATAGCAATTCAAAGGTTTGTAGAATAGTGTTGTCCACTATGTGAAAACATGTTTCCAAATAGTCTAAAAAAAAAATCCCTTTCTACTACATACAAGAAGAAACTTGGATTTAACAAATTTCATATGATAGGAAAACTCATCCTGAAAAGTAGAGAATAATATATGTGCATCCAAAATCCAAAAATTAGAACTAAGGGTGCTAAGAGGAAATAACTCAAAAACAAAAATTAGATAAGTTGTCTATGCTAATTCTATACTGAAAATCATGCCAGTTAAAAGTAACCAAAGAAAATAATAAATGGGAAAGAAACCATTTAGATAACTCCAAACTCATGATAAAATAATAGTCTAAATAAATTACAAGGAATTCGAGTGGGCTTAGTTTGAGATGGGGAAATTTTTAACACTGAAACTTATATTTACTGGGTATGGGACAACAAGATAAAAAATCGAAAGAAGTTCAATCAAGCAAAAATTTTCAACTAGAATTATGTTAATATAAATATGGAACATCTCTTATTGCTCATTTTCATCCCAAGGAGAACTGGATATTATTATTTATTTAAAAGATTCCACTTGTAAGATGGAAAATGTTTGAAAAAAGATTTGACATAGTGAACATGAATAGAATTGGTGATTTGAAAAATACCCCAACACATATAAAGTTCTGGGAATGAAACAAAACATTTTTTACCATATCAAAAATAAATGTTTACTCAAAAATCCATTCAAGGGAAGAATTAGCATGCAAGCATTATATTTATTTTAATATATGTTGAGAAATATATTTATTGTTCAGCCAATAGTAATAAAAAGGAAAAGGAAAAAATAAAAGTAATTGAAAAATGGAAACCAAAATTGAACTATTGAAACAAAATATACTATCATATTCTATATTAATATTATCATACACTACATTGGTTGAAAATGATGTAAATTCATAATTCCAATGTAACCATCCATGTAATTCCAAGCCTGCGAACAAATATTAATGACAAAAAATCAATAACATAACTTGGAGTAAAAATAGACTAAGAGTAGGAAAAGTTAAATCATTAAAAACTATATCCAACATATTAAAGATGTCACAGTGATAATTCTTGGGAAATTTCGCTGAGTAATATCCCTCCAACCATGCTTCTATTATGTCATAAAATCTAACATAACTATCATAGAATTGATGGAGGGATTTTGCAGGAAAGAAGCATAACAAAAGAGAGACTTGTATGAAATCTACATGAAGTGTCCTTAGTGAGAGAAACTATATGGTGATATAATCATTAATTATTGAAGATAAACCAAAATAATTAGAGCCTAACATAACCATCAGTGTAGACTGAAGTGCCTCATTGTCTGGGAAAGCTCCCTCGAGATCATACTTCAAGCAACCATTAACTTTATATAAATTTGTTGGATCAAATGCTATACATGGACTAGCACCCACCATGGTAATAGTAATATCTTTAAGAGAATATTGAAAACCACTAACATCAACAATATCAACTAAAGGGATATTTGAACAAGAAAAATCTCTATTAATAAAAAATGAAAATGAAATGAAAAAAGACATGGTTTGATATACATTTTCTATAACATTTCCTTCATGCCATGAAAAGAGTTGATAAGACATAAAATTACTAAGTTCATAGGAAGAGTTTGTATTCTCTATATTCCATATGCACATTACCACCATTATGTACTTCAAATGGGGCCAAACCTATAGAGCTTATTTGAATAGAATAATGGGTGGCTTTCTACATGATCAAACCATTAAAGATATCAGGATAAAAAAATACCAAGTAGAAGAATTAAGAGACTGAAAATCCTCTCTTGAAAAAGAATCATTTCCAAAAGGTGTTTCTTTGAATGATATTTCCTCTTCCTTAATCACATTAGTGATTAATTTTGAAACAATAGGATCCACACTAGGAATGGTTTCACAATCAACCCCTTCTTCAACAACATTGTTTTTATATTTCAAGCAAAAAGTGGGTTGTTGTGCTAAAAGAATTATTTATTGTATGTTAATATCTTTTCTTGGAGTGAAATGATCAACTTTGTTTCTTTTATCCTACAAAATATGAGAATCTAAAATATCTTTGAAAACATATTCATGGTTATAAGGGATGAGCAAATAAATAGAATTTTTAGAAAAAGAAGATTCAATAAATAATTCAATGACTATAGGAAAAACTTCTTTATCTATATCAGTTAAATTAGGAGAGAATACATCAACATAACAACTCATATCAACAAACATTAATTCCATTTCATCGATTGGTGAGGAAGGTACCTTATTATGTGTGTTCGTGTTTTATTTAATAAAAAAATTATCAACATTCATGTCTTGCTTCATAGATTCCTCCTTCATTTCCTTCGATGGAAAAGATGATATAGGATAATGAGGATATGCCATAACCATTGGTGTGCCCTGAAGTGTCCCATTATCAGTAGAAATGCCCTCCTCTTGGTTAGCTACAACAATATTTGAACTCAAACTTACTACACAATAGGTTTGTTTTTCATCACAAGGGAAGAAGGGGGAACTAGAGTGGTGGGAGGATACATATGCTTCTTCGAAAAAAGTGTGCTCTCTCTTATCTATATCCCCAAAATTAAAGAAAGATACATATATATAATGTTCAACCAAGTCATTAGTATTTTCAACATTTTCATGTAAATTCAAATCAACATGTAAACTAGCATTGAGACATGATTCAAATTATTCATCCTCTAGCTGATCTATTTCACTAGTAAGAGAAATTGAAAGGAGAATCAAATCATTGAAAAAGATCATATTATCCAAAGGAAATCTATAGAAAGTATGCATACATCTAATAATAAAGTGTTCATGACATTCATCTTATTTCTTTCTAATATCTGATATTTCTACACACCAAAATAATCATAATTATAATTCTCAAAAGCACACCAAAATTCCTACATAAATTTATCCCATGTGTGAATAGAGGCAGTCGACAAAGTCTCACACCAACTCTTGACTCAACCTATGACAGTGAGAGTGAACAACCTGCAAATTACTAGTTCATTAGAGATTCAAGAAAAACAAAGTTTCTGGAACTAAAAAATATGTTCAAATCCATATGTTTCCCATTCCCATCAAATTTAAATTGAGACAAGAGATGATACATATTTCTAAGAGTTTTAAAAGTTACAAAATGAGAAAAAAATATCCATAAAAAGGTATTGGAAGGATCCATTAGTAAATTAGAAGAATTAATAAGAACGACTCCATGGGATTAACTTGTCATCTCGTCCTCCTTCTAGTGCCATTTCTATTCATGGTTATGAATGTCTTGTCAAGTAGGTAAGGGAGAATGCTCGTTGGTAGGTCCCAATCATACCTAGTCTCATTTTGGGTAGTATTTTCAGCTAGTATGAAGGTTCGGTTTCCACTACGAATTAAAAGAAGAAAAAATAAAAGACAATAATTTGTCCCCCAAATAATTCTAATTAATTCTAAATCTAATTAAAATGAGATAAAAGTAACTAATATAACTACTGCTATCATATCCTATGTAGGAGCAAAGCTACAAAATAAACACAACATGAAATAATGTCATTAATTGCAGAAATAGTTCATGTCAATCAACAACATGTTAAAACAATATCGTTGCATATTGAATCACAATTTTTTTCATGTTGAACCTATAAAATTACCATTTTATTCATTAGAAATCATAATAACATAAACATCTCAGATTTTTAATACATAAATAGTTCATATGATAAATATTCAAGAGGTTTAAATGGAAAACACAAATGTAGAATAGTCCCAAATGTATTCAACAATAATCATGATCTTGAAATGCCTTCTTCTCTTCATTGTTGAGATAATAGTATCACCATCAAACGATGGGAAAAAATCTCTATTACATTGAGTGGTCTTCTTTTTACAAAACAATGAATACCTTTAACCTTCTGTAACAACCAATAGTTACATCTATTCAACTTGATTATTTTGTCCCATTCAATGACTGAAATTATCCCATACATCTTTGTAAATGAATATACAAGAATTATAAACAAAGGTTGAAAAGACTCCTAAGTGGTCAATCTCTCTCTAATGTTGTTCATGAGTGATATTATTAAAAATATTATTAGCTTTGCTCGAATGTACTAACTTATGTTCTTCGAAATTTTGTGGGTGTTTGTGGGTGTTCTTCAATCTTCTTCTTCGATGCTTCATCTTTATATCATGCACTTGCAGGTCTAATTTCTCCTTGTAGAACTCTAGTTATGGTTGCTTGAACATTAGACAACATACTTTTTAATCAAATTAGAGCCTCCTTCATTCTTTAAATATTCTGAGCATTTCATTCATCAACCTGTCAATAATAGTTCTACCATCATGTTTGATTTTCTATTGGTTTTTTCACGTGGTCTCACAACTCTGATTTTGACTCATGTAACTCAAGTTATGGTCGTATGAAGTCTTACATTTTTTTCCCTTTTAATTCATTACCCTCTGTTCTTTTAATTTTATGGGATTTTCCATTGTTTTTATGAATTAGGTTCCTCCACCAATGTGTTCTCCAACTCCATATCATTTCAATTGGCTATCTTAGGCCTAATTTGGACTCCTAGATCTGCAAATATTGTTGTCTGAAATCGATGCTCAACAACCATTGATTTACTTAGAGGATGATCTAGATCATTGATCTTCAACCCTAAAACAATTATCCCACATGCAACAGGGAAATTAAGCTTTCATGGTATATACATTCCCCCCCTTACTTGGTTTATGTGTGAAACTAGAGGAGGCATAAGACACGTAGAAATTTTGGTTAGTAAACCATAGAAAACTAGGAATAAGAAAATAAATTAATAAAGAATAAACCTAAAGTCTCCCACCCAAAATATTATTAAAGTAATATGTGTTTGTTGGCTTCAATCCCAATTGAGGTTAAGAGGGGGACTGAAATAGTAAAATAATTTCCCTATGTAATAGTAATTTACCCATGTCAAATCATTTTTTAAAGAAAAAGTGGTTTCCCATGTAACTCAAAAACCAAGGGTAGGTTTTGGAAAACCATGGGTAGTTTAGGGAAAATGATGGGAAATAAATCCATTTCTAGTTTATTAAAACCATGGGAAAATTAGAAATAAAAATAAATAGCTAAATAAAAATAAATAAATGAAATAATTAATAATAAAAATAAAATTTAAGCCCCTAAGGGGAAACAACTCAATTGGTAAGTGTTGTGATATGAAATGTTATTTTGGATGAGGTGTGGTCGGGGCATACATATGACACCTAGAGGTTATAGTGGTAGCAGTGAGAATCGACCCTGTACTCGACCCAATTGTTGATTCCGCTAGTGATAAAAAAAAAAAAATAATAAATAAAGAAAGAAAAATGAGAAACAAAATAAAGAAAAAACAAACTTTACAAATGATATAAGAAAAAAATTGGAAAAATGAGTCCAAGTTCTACATGTGTCAAGGTTCCACACCTAGGGACTAAAAATAGAAATGATGTATATCATGCAGATTTTCAATAACTAGGTGTTATGTAAGGTAGTCATGTCACAGGCGGATTGAGACTGTGTGGATATGAATAAAAAAAAATACAAGCATGCATGGGGTAAAGGGACAACACGTGTCACGAAACATTAACATCACAAACACTGACCCATATGATAAAAAGGAGTTTGATGCTAGCTATAAAAATGAGATATGTCACTGGAATCAATGGGAAAATATCATAGGGTAGACTTGATAAGATGGCAATGAGAGAGAATACGATAGGATCAGGGAAGAATCTCTCATGTCATACCACAACATATTAATGTGGAGGTGACAAGTGGAAAGCAAGCATTGGGTGACAATATGACAAGGTTCCACATTCAATAAAATTGATACGTCTTTGAGAACAAGGATGAGCAAGGTAGATAGTCTAACTTCCCAATGATAGAGAGCCCAGTAAAATCAAGTTTTTGGCCACATAATACAAAACAATAAAATTTAGGACATGGAAAGGAAGTGAAAATAGAAAATAGTGCAATGGGGATTACAACAAATCTAGTTTAGTGAAACAAAAGGTTTAACTCCAACATTGCTTCAAATGGTAGACAAAATTTGAATAGAGAGAAGTCATTTCCAATGAAAAAATATCAAGGGATACCCCACATGCATTTCAAGGATGAAGAAGTCATGTAAAGTTAGTGAATCTGCGACATTTCTCCTACAACCATAAAAATAATAAAATCAATTATGTGAGGAAGAAGATATTTGTCAATATATCATAAAAATTCGTTTCTTTGCCTTTTCCTCTAACAACGTTATGAATACGTGTAGGATTTATTTGCAAAATGCAGAAAAGGGAAGAAGAAGTTTCTCAAATATAATTAATCATGATCTCATCCATCCATACACAACTCGATGTTGTACATAAATGTCATCAAACGTGCGTGTATATATGTGACAACCAAACATTACAACATAAAATAAGCGAATACTTCTACTAAATCCATAACTTAGCGAATACTTCTACTAAATCCATAACTTCTAGCATTATTTAAGTGGCACAATTTTGGATTTTTTAATTAATCGGGATGGTTCTAAAATTATCCTACAATTAAATCAAACTCTTTAATGTTCTAGGGGTAAAAGAATAGCATCTAACATCACTAATCAATGCTACACAAGTTGCGCATCAACTCTAAAAGATCATTTAAAGTATCTAATTACATAAGTAAAAGTAACAATTCTTGCCCAATGAAGACGCTTATAGCAACGTCTAAAGAAAGTCTATCCATAATTCCAAGGGCATATCTATCGTAATAATAAATGTTATAGGAAATTTCTAGCTAAAATTTTGAAGTACATTTCATGCTTTTGATATTCTTGACGATTCCGCAAGTAAATAAATAATAATCATTTAATCCTTAAATTACTTCAATAGTAAAATCTTTAAAAGTAAAACCAACGAACATAAAATTATTAATATAGATCATAATTAATTCATTAATTCAACATATTTCATATATTAAATACTTCTAATATTAATACATGGACATCATAAATTAATTTAGTTATAAATTTTATCTTTAAATTGATAATTAAAAATATTAATAATATAACGTTTAACACTCTAAATTGTCACCTAAATTCTTATAACTATTAGAGATTATTTGTGTGAACTCTATAATTCATAAAATAATATTTTTTCTTAAATAATTGACATCTTAGATACATATTTACATACGTAATAGTATGTTGCTCTATTCCGATTAACTATATATAATGTACAATGCTAACCGGGGATTTAGGTAACCATCATTGTTGAATATTAACAATAATTCCAACAACTTATTATTTTTATTCCATTTCCCTTAAGGTTCCCATAATATGCATATCATAATTATTAGTAATTATTTTATTACAATTGGTATATTTAACACCTTTACATTAGCATCTATCATGACCACTAGTATGTTGCTTTATTCCAATTAAGTATATATATAATGTACAATGCTAACCAGGGATTTAGGTAACCATCATTGTTGAATATTAACAATAATTCCAACAACTTATTATTTTTATTCCAATTCCCTTAAGGTTCTCATAATATGTGTCACACACCCACTACGGGAACTAATATTTTTCATATTTTTCCTTTCTTTCACCGAGAAACAGAATCCCCGAATTCCTATGGGGCCTGATGTAGTCCCTACCATCCCTTATCTTTACCCATGTGATCGTTGGCTATGAACACGGGCCTTACTGGAGAGGTGTTTCTGGCTTTCGCGATTCAGGAAATCATGATGCATGTGTTCCTTTGCTCTCTTGTCTCTCGAAGTGCCGAAATTCAAAAGGGACCAACAGTTTGTGACATCTAACAATGCCCCAGATTAAAACCTGGCATCCCACCTTTCGGAGTTTCGTGTACCGAGTTTTCGCGGTAGAAGAGGACGAGGGGTTCATACCCTTCGGTTTTCTGGGTGCTGAAACACTGAAAAACCAAATCTACATGCGCTAAGCCGTATCGTAATTTCACAAGTCGAGAATTTAGGATTGGCGTGTACCAGGGACTTTCTTCTAGATATCCCGGGTACCGAAATACTGAGACATCAAGACTTATCTGCGCTATTATTATTTTAGGGTTTCGCAAGTCAGGATTTCGCGACCGACGACTACAAGGGAACTAACCCTTGGGTTTCCTAGGTGTCGAAACACCGAAACATCCAAACTCTATACACACTATGTCATTTCGGGGTTTCGCAAGTTAGGATTTTAGGACTGGGGAGTACAAGAGACTTGCCCTTAGATATCTCGGTTGTCGAAACACTGAAACACCGTGTCTCATCCGCTCTATTATCATTTCGGGGTCTCAAAAGTCGGGATTTCAGGATATGCGTAGACAGGAGGTCTCGCACTTAGGTTTCCCGGGAGCCGGAACTATGAACCATATATCCTCTTAACTCACTTCAGGGTTTCGCAAGTCGGGATTTTGCGATTGACGAGTACAAGAGATTTGCCTTTTTAGGTATCTCGAATGCCAAAACTCTGATGGGTTAGATCTCTGCCACATGTCGCCCTGGATCCAACGATCCTGAATAACCCTCATGATTTCGGTGATTGTGAATCCTCGTTCTTCACCACCCTTATATGCCTAAGTTTTGAAACCCTAGTGGGTTCCGAATGTTCGCCACCTGTCCTCCAACGATCCAACGGTTGAAGTGATTTCAGGACTTCTTTTGTGCGCCTATCTCTGGGTCCAACGACTATCATTCCCCGCTCCAGATCTGATGGTTCTATACCGTCTGTTCAGATCCTCTCCTCTTGCGTGCTATCCTGTGTGTTCATACGTAGGATTTCAATGGTCCAAATCCACACTCTACAGTTGATCTAAGGGATGTTGTTGCTCTTCCTCCTGAGCTTTGTCTTTCTTCCCGATCTTGGAAGATTATGATGCTGCAAAGGTCTCAGCGTTCAATCTTCTACTGCAAGCTGACTATTGGCTCTCGCCATCACTTACAAACAATGTTGTCCCTCCTAAGCCTTCTTAGCTATGAAGGAATTAAGAGTTTTGCGCTCTTTCTCCTGGGCTTGAATCCTAGAAGAGTCTTTCGCACACCCCTTGCACTCATTCGTCAAGTCTAAGACTTGAGTGAGTCTCAGTCTCTACTTGCCTCGCAGGGAGCCTGTGCATAACTACACTACCTCTCCTAAGCTTAACAAAATTCATCCTCCAAGGAACTCTAGACAACTAGGAAGGTTGGCATGTAAACATGAGACTATGCCTAAGGTTGATGAACTCACCGTTCGTGGCATTAACTCAAGCCGCCTCAGGACACAAGTATCTATGAGTACCAATCATTTCCTATCCATATAATCTCTTACTCGCCTAATTATACAGCCAAGTAGTAAGGAAAGAGACACAGTATATCCATTCAAAAATCAATCACAATTCCTGAAACATACACTGTATAACCAAATTCATGCCCAGTTACAACTAAATTACACAGAGTAAGAAATTACTTATCTATTACAGGTTGTCGCCAACCAACTGACTGTGGGTGTTCGTCCTTCCACCCGACCATAGGCTCAGAGGCATTCAATATTATCACTCTGGCCACCCCCGTGCCAAGCCATGATATCACCAGGGAACTCTCAATCTTCTCGAGGGTTCTCTCTCTATTTCAGTTTCTGTTCGGGTCTCGTTTTATGCAACTCGGATCTTTCTCAGTCATTTGTGGCCTTTGCAAGGTTTCTCAGATTCTCTTCGGCATCAAGCTCACAACCTTTTGTTCGTGAACCACTGAAGAGATTCACGCCTCTCCCTTGCGAGCTCCTGTTCTCGTCTCTGTTTTTCCTTATCCTCTCCCCTGTGTCCCTCTTACCTTGGACGGTTTCGCCGACCTATCCTATTCCTTCTGTCAAAAGGAAAGTCAGGTCTGCAGGTCCCTACAGTACTTCAAGATGACAGCCCATGTTTCCATTCATGGGGGGGTGGTCGGTGATTCAACCACCGTTCTTTCTTCATTGACTGCTTTCCTTTCCTTGGGATTCGAAGGAGGTTTGTCATCCTTATCATGAAGATTTGGGGTTATTTGATATATGAACCCTCTTGTATGGTTTTCAAATTCTTCCTCTAGTGATATCATGGCCAGTACTTTCAAGGCTTCACCCCCACAGTCAGTTATTGGCAACTCAAACAATAATACATTTACATTTTTCTCATGCATTAGATTGGTAATTCCTATTCTATGATTAATTACAAATTGGGGGAAACAGGGGTGTTACAATTCCCTCCCCCTTAAAGGAACATCGTCCTCGGTGTTCTTTTCTCAAAACACCTATGATTCCTTTCTCATTCGACCACTTCAGAAGTCTTGACCTTCATCCTCGGTCAAGTCCTCTTTCAGAATATTAGTCTTCATCACCTACCTTCAGTAATCCTTGGACAACAAGCACATTAATCACAATTTTGTGTGAAAATATCTTATTGTTGTTCCAAACTAAAAAGGAAAATTCATATTCTAGCACAGTACTTATCTATGTAGTTTGTGGATCTGTATCCACATGGTACTTTTGGTATCCATGCTCATTGATTTCCTTGACGTACCCATTGGGTGCATGATTCCAATTCAATAGTTCACAAGAGCTATCATTATTTTATCTTCCTTTCCAAGGTTTTTCCACATGGGAAACTACCCACTGTGTGCATGATCCCAATAGTTTACAAGAATTATTAAGATCTCCTCTGCCTTGTGGTCACTCACCCTCTAGGACCAGGCTCAGGCATCCCCTTCACTGTTATACAGTCTCTCGGGCGATCCATATTGCCCTGCCAAGGTTTTCTCGCACAGGAAAATTTTAGAGACTCTATCGAGTCTTACAGTCGAGGCATCCCTCAGACTTTCTCTACCGAGGCATACCTCGGCTTGTGTTACCTCAACATAATAATTTTCAGGTGATCATGGCTTATCGCGGGGTTTTCATGGCTCAGTAGTAACCCCTTTTCTTTTTATCATCTTCAGCTTTGATAGCCTTCATCTGTTCCTTCTGAACAGATCTTTTCTCCTCACCTGTGTCACAGGTATAGAACATTCGTGAGACATCATTATAAATTCCAACTTTCAGAATTTTATTGCAAATCTGTCACCTACATATTTACTATTCCACAATTTGTTTTCATATTTGTTCCGCACAAGAACCTAATTCATAATCATGAGACTTTCCTTCCCATAACATTTTAGCTCAGCAAGAAATCGGTCTTCCTTATGGGCTTACAGCATTGCCATATCCAAGACTCCTTCTTCCTGCAATCACTCCTCAGCTAATCAAATTGTTATTTCTCATGCACATACATTTTATTGCGCCTTTACAACATCGTCACAACAATTTCAGAATGGTGCATACTAACAATCAGATTCACTTTCTAAAAAGGAAATACCATTCCTTGCGGTTTGGCTCAACGGGCAATTGGTCTTTCCAATGGGCTTACTTTACTGCCATATCCATGATCCTCTGTTTCCTACAATTCATTCTTCAATCAACCAATCAAATTGTTAGATTTTCCGTGTGTGTATATATATATATATATATATATATATATATATATATATATTCAAAATGTAATTCAACATTTCAAAGGGTTTTAACAAATGTGCCACTATCCCTAGCCACATTCATACCCAATGCACTCTTGCATTGTTATTCAAGTTTGCCACACTTTATGACTAGTTCTTGGCCATGGGGTGTTGGAATTTAACCAACCTCTTCCCCATATGGTTTATTTGTTTTTCTTTCATTCTTACAGCGAGACCATATTGCTTGCTATAGGTCGATCACGATCCCAAATCAGTACACACGAACTCAAAAGTTTCACATGAATGTCTTTACACATTCCTTGATTGTCCATGCATTCATGACATATCAGTTTATGAATTCTTCCAAGGGTTACAAACAATGTTTACTACCAGAGGTTCATACCTCCATCATTCAGGTTCTCCTTCCTGAGTCATACCTTACTTGGGTATCCAAGGCATACAACTGCCCTTTCAATTTTCAGGTATAACATGCAATAATAAAATATTTCGGAAGGGGTTCTTACCAAATCCCTTCATACCCTGTGCCACACAGGCACGAATATCTTTATACCCGTTCTTGGCTGCCAGCAACCTTTCTCTGTTCTCTACCTTATCAGTAGTGCTTTAGCGGGATTTTCACAGTCCCGTCAACAACCTTTCAACTACCGCCTTTCCATGGTCACCCTCTGCTTGAGGTTGTTCATTATTGGCAATTGTCTTCCTCAATAGTTCCAATATTATTCCTTTCTACACATGACATACACCATAGGCACATTAATTGTCATGTAAATTAAAATGTAAATATCATAGCGTTTAATTAATAAAAACATTTTCAGGCATGTTTAGCATATCTGTATGCACTTCATCACATTATCCTTAATGTTTTTCATGAGTGTAACACCATAGTTCTCAATTGCTTTCACAACATTAGAAGCATCATTATTATGGTGTCAAATCATTTGCGTTCATCAATGTACTAGATTTCTCATCCCATAGAATGTAATGCACAGGAAGGAAAGAATTGAGGGCTCTCCCCTTCTTCCAATTCTTTCTACATCACCTGGGACTTTTTAGCCCAGTCAAGTTATCTCTAAGGTATCAATGTCTTTCCTTAACCACAACTTCAACCAAGCTGTATCAGTTAAACATACCCATTTATTCATTCAATCATACTCAGGGGTTTACTGGCCTCTTACCAACCATACTAGTTTCCACAACTGCTCTTTTTCTGAGCAGCCCTGGGTTAGGCTCATCCTAACTCTAAGGATAGTTCAACATGATTTAGTAGCAACTCTTTTCTCATAATGAATCATGAACATCTGCATCCTACACTCTTCCATTATGTTATCAGAATGGTCAATATTCAGTTATTAGTCTTCTATCACTTACATGATTCTTTCAAAATGTAATTCAAGATTTTTATACATGGATAGGCCTTGCATCCCATTGTCCAACCTTCAACAATTATCAGGGTTGTGACTATGTTCTTCTAATAGAAACCTTATACAGTTCCTCCACTGGGAACTCCTTCAACATGCAACTTCCTTGTTGCAGATCCATCACCACTTGTGATGGCCTTAATCTTGAGTCATCCTTTTAGTGGTCTACCAAATATTCCCCTTAAGGAATATAAACATGCATCTTTGTTAACTTACATCTATGATATACTTAATCACTTTCATAATCCTAAGCCTGTATGTAGCTATCGTAGGTATATTTCATAGCCTACATACATTTCCATTTTTTTTTTAAATCAGTCATCTCAGGATTGTTCACAGTCCTTCTCACGTGATCTTCAAAGGCATAAACATTTGCGTCTTACCATGACATCGGAGCATCCTCACTCGTTTACTCTTTCATTTAATTGCACTGGCTTTTCCTGGGGGAATGGACTACATTCCCTTAAGCTATCATTCAAGACGGAACCTTCGTGACTCTTCAGAACGGAGTCAACCATGTATCCATGGTATTCATTCAATTTTGGCAAGTGTAATTCTTGCCTCGCATTTCACTTATCAGGGAAATCATATTGGACCTCTAGTATACTTATAATTTTACATCATACATGTGCATTACTTGCACGTTTAATATCATTCATACCTTACCGGTATTAATATCACGCTTCCTATTATGAAGCTTCACAATGCATTAACCTCATGCAATCAAGTACGATTGAACACAGCTAAGTATTCATCATACTGGTTCACGCCTTTTCCTCACGTGATCACTGGCGGTGACCACGATCCGAACTAAAAGCCACTTCACATTTCTCTATTTCGGGATTTCTATTGCAAGGAAATCTAGTTCCTCAATTCCCTGAAACCCGATAAGCCGAAATGCGGACCTTTGAAATGTTGAAATGCCGATCCCCAACTTTCTCTTCCAAGGAGGTGTCTCCCTGGCTCGTCACGTTTTGTGAGTTCTGAACTCCCAATGTCAAGCATTTCGACTTTTCATCTGTGGGATTCCTGAAATACTGATTCGTGATATCCTGATATGACTGCAGCCCCACTGCTCTTTGTGTCGCGTTGTTGAGACTTCAGGGTTTTCATCCCCGAGAGTCTGGATTCCTCATCTCCAGGACTTCCGAAATGTCGAAGCCCGGTATGACTAAATGTCGGCTTCCTATCGCGTCTCTTCAGTGCCTTCGATATTTCGTGTTTCGTGACCTCGCGATGCAAGGGTTGCCCGATCCCTGCTCCTTTGACTTCCCGATACCCGAAATACTGGCGTGCCGCTATTGAGAGATCAACGACCATGATCCAATCCACATCCTACAAGCCTGATCCTTTTTTGGTGTTTTTTTGGGGGGGTGTCAAGAGTTCCAAACTCTCGCCCTTCTCATCCCTGGTACCAGAAGTGCCAAAATGGCTCCCTTCGGGAATTTTCCCAAAACCTCAATCCTCCACCACTTGTCCTCTAGCGATGAATAGTCCCGACGCTTTCGGGACTTCATGGTCGGGGACCTCTAGTCTCCCGAACTCTTACCTCTTGGACTCTCGGTATCCAAAATTGCGAAATTCTCTCTAGATGATCAATGGTCCAGATCGCTCCTTGATCAAGGGCAATGATCTTTTCGTGAATTTCTCATTTCTTATCCCAAGTCCTTTGGTTTTGGGAAATTCCGGTATCTCCTCGCAACTAACCAGTGCGCTACTTCTCTAAGATCGAACAACTTGAAACATTTCGGTTCTTTATAAATGGATCTTGACTCTCGATCCTATCAAATCTTCAAAAATATTTTCTAAAGGATTTCTCCCGCTATTTCTTCTGAGATTTTAAGTTACTTACAGTACTAATCTCATAGTCATAACTCATACATATATTACCCTCTCTTTATGGGAACAACCAACAAGGGTCACTCTTGGGAATTAGCAACAATCCCAAAGGACTCCTCTTAATCTTGCTCAAACAAATTATCCTTGTTGTCGATCCTAACCACTATAGGTCAGGTAATCTGACCCTACATATTTTCATCAGTCCTCTCAATCGTGAGGAGTTATAGACTCAGAGTTTAGTCTTTTAATAACGTAGTAATCATAACTTCCTAAGGATCCTACCAGTCCTTACTAGATTTCCCAAATCATGAAGGAGTTATTCATTTGGATCTTAATTCTTACCTAACCAACCATCTCAATTGCAAGAGACTCTACCTGCTTTAGTAGGTAGCCATCGTCACACTATAACATAACAACTCAGTTCATGTCCCTTTTCTGGCTAGTGCAGCTTCATAGCACAATTTATTATATCTCTATTATTCACACTTAGGTCTTATCAGTAATATTGATCAGTGCATTCCTACTCCTATAAGTGTAATTATCATTTTGACAAAGGAACAATATAATTCCTTTGTTGGAATTCAACAAGAAATCCCAAAATCACAGGTTCAATCTGTAGCCCTTGTCCTCAAGGAGTAAATGAAGATAACAAAATCTCCTTACGCGGCTCATACATGATCCCAAGCAGGCCAAGTGTTATAACCATGCTCTGATACCAATTTGTCACACACCCACTATGGGAACTAATATTTTTCGTCTTTTTCCTTCCTTTCACCGAGGAATAGAATCCCAAAATTCCTATGGGGCCTGATGCAGACCCTAGCATCCCTTATCCTTACCCATGTGATCATTGGCTATGACCAAGAGCCTTACTGAAGAGGTGTTTTTGGCTTTCGCGATTCAAGAAATCATGATGCATGTGTTCCTCTGCTCTCTTGTCTCTTGAAGTGCCGAAATCCAAAAGGGACCAACAATTTGTCATATCTAACAATGCCTCGGATTAAAACCTAGCATCCCACCTTTCATAGTTTCGGGTTCCAGTTTTTCACGGTAGAAGAGGATGAGGGGTTCATACCCTTCGGTTTTCTAGGTGCCAAAACACCGAAAAACCAAATCTACATGCGGTAAGCCGTATCGACATTTCACAAGTCGAGAATTCGGGATTGTCGTGTACCATGGACTTACTTCTAGATATCCCAGGTGTTGAAATACCGAGACATCAAGAATTATCCGTGCTATTATTATTTCGGAGTTTCGAAAGTCGGGGTTTCGCGACCGACGAGTACAAGGGAACTGACCCTTGGGTTTCCCAGCTACCGAAACACTCAAACATCCAAACTCTAGACACACTATGTCATTTCAGGGTTTCACAAGTCAGGATTTCGGGACTGGCGAGTACAAGAGACTTGCCCTTAGATATCCCGGGTGCCGAAACACCATATCTCATCCGCTCTATTATCATTTCGCGGTCTCGCAAGTCGGAATTTCGGGATATGCACAGACAGGAGGTCTCCCACTTAGATTTCCCGGGAGCCGAAACTCCGAACCGTATATTCTCTAAACTCACTTCGGGGTTTCACAAGTCGAGATTTCACGATTGAAGAGTACAAGATATTTTTATTTTTACGTATCCCAGATGTCGAAACTCCGATGGGTTAGATCTCTTCCACGTGTCTCCCTAGATCCAATGATCCAGAATAACCCTCGTGATTTCGGTGATTGTGAATCCTCGTTCTTCACCACCCTTATACGGCTAAGTTATGAAACCCCGGTGGCTTCCGAATGTTCACCACCTGTCCTCCAACGATCCAATGGTTGAAGTGATTTCAGTACTTCTTTCATGCACCTATCTCCAGGTCCAACGACTGTCGGTCCTGCTCCAGATCTGACAATTCTATACCGTCCGTTCAAATCCTCTCCTCTTGTGCGTTATCCTGTGTGTCTGGACGTAGGATTTCAATGGTCCAGATCCAAACTCTATAGTTGATCTAAGGGCTATTGTTGCTCTTTCTCCTGAGCTTTGGCTCTCTTCCTGATCTCGGAAGATTCTGACGCTTCAAAGGTCTCAGCCTTCGATCTTCTACTGCAAGCCGACTATTGGGTCTCGCCAACACTTACGAACAATGTTGTCCCTCCTGAGCTTTATGAGCTATGAAGGAATTAAGAGTTTTGTTCTCTTTCTCCTGGGCTTGACTCTTGGAAGAGTCTTACGTGCACCCCTTGTGCTCATTCGTCAAATATAGGACATGAGTGAGTCTCGGTCTCTACTTGCCTCATAGGGAGCCTGTGCATAACTACACTACCTCTCCTGAGCTTAACAGAATTCATTCTCCAAGGGACTCTAGACAACTAGAAAGGTTTTCATGTGTACATGAGACTATGCCTAAGGTCGACGAACTCACTGTTCATGGCTCTAACTCAAGTCGCCTCAGGACACAAGTATTTACGAGTACCAATCATGTCCTATCCATATAATCTCTTACTGGCCTAATTATACAACCAAGCAGTAAGTAAAGAGACATAGTATATCCATTCAGAAATCAAGCACACTTCCTGAAACATACACCGTATAACCAAATTCATGACCAGTTATAGCTAAATTACACAGAGTAAGAAATTACTTATCTATTACAGGTTGTCGCCAACCAACTAACTGTGGGTGTTCGTCCTTCCACCCAACCATAGGCTCAGAGGCATTCACTATTAGCACTCTGGCCACCCCTGTGCCAAGCCATGATATCACGAGGGAACTCTCACTCTTCTTGAGGGTTCTCTCTCTGTTTCAGTTTTTGTTCGGGTCCTGTTTTCTGCAACTCGGAGCTTTCTCACTCGTTTGTGGCCTCGATGAGGTTTCTCAGATGCTCTTCAACATCAAGCTCGCGGCCTTCTGTTCGTCATCCGCTGAAGAGCTTCGCGCCTCTCCCTTGCGAGCTCCCGTTCTCGTCTCTGTTTTTCCTTCTCCTCTCCCCTGTGTCCCTCTTACCTTGGACGGTTTTGCCGACCTATCCTGTTCCTTCTGTTAGAAGGAAACTCAGGTCTGTAGGTCCTTGCAATACTTTGGGTTGACAACCCATGTTTCCATTCATGGGGGGTTGGTTGGTGATTCAACCACTGTTCTTTCTTCATTGACTGCTTTCCTTTCCTTGGGATTCGAAGGAGGTTTGCATCCTTATAATGAAGATTTGGGGTTATTTGATATATGAACCCTCTTGTATGGTTTTAACATTCTTCCTCTAGTGATATCATGGCCAGTTCTTTCAAGGCTTCACCCCCACAATCAGTTATTGGCAACTCAAACAATAATACATTTACATTTTCCTCATGCATTAGCATGGTAATTCCTATTCTATGATTAATTACAAATTGGGGGAAACAGGGGTGTTACAATATGCATATCATAACTATTAGTAATTATTTTATTAAAATTGGTATATTTAAGACCTTTACATTAGCATCTATCATGACCACTTAGGATTTCTTGATAATGGCTCAAATACAATAAAACTTTATCAAATTCATTTCTAACATAAAAGTCACAAGAATTTTTGTATTGACTCTAAATAAAAAGGTGTATACAATTCAATTTACTTTTATCCTCCTCAACAAAATATTTTTAAATCAAAACTAAAGAAATCAGTGCTACAATAACTCCATCAAGAGTCATGAAGGTTCCCGTCCTTTAAGTTCATCAAGTCATTTTTTTTAACTAATCCATATACTATTGATAATGCATGTTTATTTTTCAGTAAATAATAAACAAACACATTTCGAGTTTCCATCATAAGATTTAGTTAAATTATAGAAAGTTTGACTTAAACCAGCGTTGCATGGCAACTTAGTCCCTGCCAAGTAGATTTGGAAATGAAAATGATAATTAACCTGTGTACTTGAAAAATCCAATCAATTGGTAATTATGGTTGAATATGTGATAGTTGAGAGAATATTTTAGGCAATTGTTACATATTTTTTTATTTAAGGTATGGATATGACATATAAGTAAGAATCCTTCTTTTGTGGATGGACTCCCTCTAAAAACTAAATATAATATGAGGATATAACAACAAACTATGAATTTTAAAGTTTCATTTCAAGAGTAGCATGAAATGCTTAGCTATGGTTTAATATGTGGCAATTGTATGGAAAGTTTTTCCTTCATGGTCACTATCATGTAGTGTTTTCCTATTCAATGATGGTTTGGTGCAGTTTATAGGAAGATTATGCATCGTGGCTTCTTCCAACCAGTCTTTATATTGTAATCTTTCATTAAGTATTTAAGTAAAAATGAAGATGGCATGTATAAGTTCGAAGATTGTATGATTGTGGAGAGTATATAAGTAAAAATAAAGATGTGATCTGAGGATTTGAAAGTCAGCAACATGTTTGTACATTTTACTTTGCAAACATCAATCAACAATGAAGCCATTCCTTAGAGCTTAATTAAAACAAGTGCCACTCAGAAAAACAAATATTTTTATTATATCAAAAATTATATATCTGTTTTCTTAAATTAAAGATTACATTTCATACACAAATTTAAAATAAAAGACAAATCAATGTCAAATCAATAACAAACTCATTGATATAGTCCCTTGGTAGGGAGTAATAATGCTTTTAATATAATCTAACAAATTAAAAATAAAAAACAAATTGATATCAAATCAATAGCAAGCTCATTGATATAATCCTTTAGCATGGACTAATAATGTTTTTAATATAATCATGATAATAAAAATTCAAGATTTTCAATTGTTTACATACATTAAATATTTACCTATAGTAATTTTATATTTCATCTTTTACCTAAAATTTTAATAATCTTTCATTAATTATTTTGTTTTTTTCTTTCTTCATTTATAAAATAGAAAAAAATATATAAATAGATATATGATTTTCACATAACCAAAAATTCATTCTACTTATATTTAATTTCTAATATGATCACATAAGATAAATATTATATAAAATAAATAAATATTTATTTTAAAATAAAAAATAATATTTTAAATTAATATAATCATTTTTAATTTTTTTATGTAGATTTTTGTTTTCATTATAATTTTAATACTTAGTTTATATTATAAAATAATCATAATTTTAATATTTAAATTAATATTATAAAAAAAATCATAAATTAAAATTTAAAATTCACAAGAACATTTATACAATTTCTATCAATTAGTTAAATAAAAAACAAACTTTTCATTAATCAATTAATGTATTATGTATAAACCATTATATAAAAAAGCTATAACTGCTACTATTAAAATATCAATTAATTAAATAAAAAATAAACTTTTCATTAATCAATTAATATATTATGTATAAACCATTATATAAAAAAGCTATAACTGTTACTATTAAAATGAGAAATATGGTATATAATGGTTCGATATTTATTAAATATTGATTTAAATTAAAAAATAAACTAGTAAATATGTAGATATAAAAATTAAAATTTATTAAATTGTACTCATAATTTGAACATTTTCCATTTTAATAATAACAAATGCAATTTTTGAACATTTTCCATTTTAATAATAACAAATGCAATTCTATTGTGAGATTGATAAAGACTAAATAATACACATTGTCTTATGATTTTTTTCCTTGGAAGTGTGATAGGTGTAATAAATGTACAGGGTAAGACATTAATAATATTGAAATTATTATTTTTACAAATTTATTAAATTTATGATTTTTTAAAACAAGTGATATATATAATAAAGTGCATTAATTATGTAATTAATTAGTCGAAAGGCATACACCTATTGATAATGGGTAAAAATAAATGCCTGGGATTTGAATCATTAACTTTCTAGCTATTATAAAAACATCCGTTTATGTTTTTACTTTTTTACATTTACTTAATCATATTTAAAAATTACTTTGATAGCTCACTGATTGTCACGTAAGTGATTAAGAGAAATTAAAATATTAACACCAGATAAATGAAGCCCAACCGTCTATTTGTTAATCAACAATAAAATTTAATGTATTTCGTTTCATCTTATCAACCTTTCGGTGTTAACCAACAATTATTTAGCTGCTGTGCTAGTTTAAAACATTGAAATACTTGAAGGTAACAATAAAACTTGAAATATATTAACCAATCAAAATTGAGAAAAATAAATATTTTTATTATATTAAAAAATATATATTTATTTTCTTAAGTGAGAAATTACATTTCAAACATAAATTTAAAATAAAAAACAAATTAATATCAAATCAATAACAAACTTATTGATATCATGTACGATAACTTTAAGCCGTAAAGAACAGCATTAGAAAATTCAACTATAATTTTTTTTTTTTTTCCCTCATCTCGTAAGTTTTTGTTAACCGAGTGATCAGCAGATCGCCCTATAACTGGATCCGCTTCTCTAGTTTTCTCGATTTGGAAGGTTAAGTTGAATTTTAATTCAACTACCACTCGGTGTAGCTGTCATAACACTTATCTACACAACAATAAAAACTAAGACAAATAGCTAATCAACGCGCATCCCTAAAATCCTGAAGGTTTCACTACTAGAGTCTTTGTCTGGTTAGGGCTATGGATCTAATAAAACAAGGGAAATTTACAAAAATCACAACAAAAGCTTAGTACTGACCTGCAACGAACCTTATTCTCACGCACATTCACTGGAGTTTTCCACTCGAAAACTCAAATTCTGAGTAAGACCCACATTTTTCTACGAGGGCAATGATCGTCAGAACAAGACAACGAATAAATTCCTCCGTTGATACTGGACTTCAGTTATCTGTAGAGTTCTAGGTCATTCTGGTCAACTTACAATACATATATACCAGTGTAGTTAATTATTGTGATCCATCATTCGCCCATCAGATGGATTTATGCACCCGAGCGCGAGTTTAAGTCTTGAATTATCACAATGATAAATTTCTTTTTATTTTAACAGAGCATGATTCCTACACGCGGATATTGCTCAGTAATAATTAACACTGTTATTCGATCATAATCTCTGAAACCATTCGTCATCACTTGTAAAGAATATAAAGTTCAGTGGTCCAAGAAATAGGTAAGATTTCTTCGACATTTAAAGTTCAGTGCTTGAACATCCATTCCAACATTAGGGTAGTAAAGGTAATAGAGTGAATCGGTTTTCTCACAGGTTATCGAAGTACGTTGCAAGTAGTTAGTTAACAAGGATGATTGAGTTATCCAACTGTATGTGTATAAGATGTACCGAGTATAGTCGATTCTTTTTATCCTGAATTTATTGTGCAAGATCAACTTAGTAGTAGACTCACGCATAATCGAACTTCTGAGTATTAACAAATGCGTATGGGACGAGGACAAATCAATTCGACAAGTAAAATTTAAGGAGAACAAGGGTTGAGTAGTTAATCAGATTCAATCTATAGAAATTTACTAACTTTTATGGATAAGAGAATACATATAAAAGAACATAACGCATTATAATTCTCATAAATTATTGAACAATAACAAGAAACATAATTCATTCATTTGCTATATACAATTCAATAAGTTCATCATTTGACAACATCATTTCTCTACAACGCTCCATATAATATTACAATGATAACATATTTAAATATTCTAGCCAGAAAGTGAAGTAAGATCTTCAATTCTTGAGTAGCTTTGTCAACTCGCTCCTTCGCGTATTAATCTCGAAACTTCACAGGTACTTACCAACCAACTTTAGGGGAACTCTTCTTCCCCTTAGCCCCCAACCAACTAACAGGGACTTACCAACCAACTTTAGGGGAACTCTTCTTCCCCTTAGCCCCCAACCAGCTAACTTTAGGGGAACTCTTCTTCCCCTTAGTCCCCAGAGCTGCAAGGGGTCAAGCACAAAAAACATAATCTCTAACACCAAAACATGCTTCTCAAGGAAGAGCTTCCACTCTGTCAAGTCTTCGAACCCAACTCTCACAAGTAAAACTAGTTCAGGAAATATTTTGGAAGCATAACAGTAAAATGCAAGGTGAGATCCCCTCTCTCCTTCTCTCAATTATTTTATAGAAAAAATCCCAATAATACTTGTCCTCATGCACAATTATTTAACTTTTAATAATTTAATTAAATGATTATTCACCCACTACATTTGTCACACTCTCACCATTATTTACTTTGGAATTTTCCCTCATATTCCCCAATATCTTCCTATTTTTGCTCTTAGTTTTCCCTTAGTTCCCCAATTTCTCTTTTAATTTTTGTTCCCTAACTAGATCTTAGTTTGAGTTATTTTAGCAGTCTTCTTTTAGTTAGGAGTAGTGGTAGTTTGACTCGAGATGCTAATATATGTGTACACCTATTCTCTCATGTTTTAATTTTCTTTATATTTTAAAATCTCCCCCTTTTTTTTTCATGTACATGTGAAATTTTCCCAATCCTTTAAATTTGTATTTCTTCTGTTCCTAGAGTTTGAGTTTATCTCAAATCTTTTGACTTATTTAATAATTTATTTAATTACAAAATTAGGTTTAGATTTAAGCTTAGAATCTTGTTAGATTTATTATCTTATTAATTAATTATTAATTAATACATTGTTCTAACAATGTCTAACCATTTCATTATGTTTTATAGGCTATCTAGATTTTTATTGACTCACAATTTAATTACACGGCCTTCCCTTCAAGGCGCACCTTCGTGCTCCAAGGGTTCCTCTCACCTTTGACTAGTTTTGGATGTTTATCAGCACTTGGAGTCAACACTCTACTTGGTAGACCTTGTGAGAGACTAAGGGTTGTCTAAGTAATAATGATTATGACTTATTACGCACCCCTTAGATTTCTTCATGAGCAACTATCTCAGTCTTCCCTCACGGAATCATGGACCTCTTGAACTAAGTAATTGTTAACCTACAATTCAAGTCACAGAGGGAGTGCTAGTAGGCTATGATAGGGACGTTTCCACACATCTACCTCAAATGTATGGTTTCTGTGCATGACCCCTTTACTCCTTATGTGAGTCGGATTAATAAGCGTCATTAAGCTTGCATTCAATGACAGAAACAATGTCAATAATCCATATACATAAATCATATTGGAATTAATCATATATAACATGTGCTTAAAATGAAATACTCGAACCAATTACATTCTACTCCTTGACTCAATCCAGAGTCCCAGGAGGTCCAATGATGCCATCAACATCCATAACATTTCATATGTCATGCACATTTATGAGAACTGGTCAATAATATCTATCAATACATATACATATCAAAGTAACAATAAATCACAATACCTCATCACCATCATCATATATAACTCATAATCGAATGAAATCATAATGTACCATAACCGTATCACTTGCACACAAGTGTCCTCAAATAATAAGTCAATATAAGTGTGATGAGTAGAAGGGGATGTTACAATATAATCTTAAACTCATAGAAATGATTAATAATATTGTGATTCTAGTTAATAGTTTGAAACTAAAGAATATTATCACCATACAAGATCTTGAGCACACAAGGAGATATTAGGTACAATATGCAAGTATGAGGATGCAAAATTCATACAAGCTTTTCATTTAAGTCATCCATTTAAGAAGTCCTCAAAATCAAACTAATTCAAGGGAGAAAATAAAACATCAAACTTAACAATCATATATTATCATCAAATGCTTTGAAATATTCCAAATATCTCAAAGATAACTTGTTGATTTCATCATACAAATTTCAATGAAGCATCATAAGACAAAAATTGTTATGAAGACATTTGAAAGCATAAGACTAAAAGGATTAACAAGTATTCTCAAAGATAAGTATCAATAAAGAACCAAACTTGCAACTCTCCGAAGGTCAATAAAGAGTAATCATTAGGTTCATAGTATAACAGGATTGGGGATTAGAGTTCAAATTTTAGTAGGGGGTCCCTTTCCTTTCGATTATTAAAGAAAAATTAAAGGGTGGTTGTTGCAGCTACAATAGCGAGGTATATGGAGAGAGTGAGAGGAAGGGGAGGAGAGAGAGGGAAGGGTGGTAGTTAGAGGTAAATATATAAATCGAGAGAGATTTGAGGGGAGAGAGGGATGGTGATACATAATGAAGGGGATAT
>ML778912.1:664991-676499 GCA_009831015.1 Picea engelmannii | reverse complement strand
TCGCATTGGACCTCCTCCGCTCCAGACCACTTACCGCTTACCATCCTTCCCACTTACCATTCATCATTTCCTGACATACCCCATCACCTCATGACATCATCCTCCATTTTCCCGCCACCCATCCATGCATAAACCAAGCTTAGGGTAAAAATAATAATAAATTAAATAAGGGTTAACAATAAAATTAGTGTAGTTAAACTAAACTAAACTAGTTAATAATTAATTAATTAATCAATCAATTAATTAATAGTTAAGTTAGTTTAGTAACTAGGTTAGTTTTTATTAATTAATATTAAATAAAACAATATTAAAATAAAAAAATACAAAACCAAACATTAAATCAAACAAAATATAAAAAATAAAACATAATAAAACAATATAAAACAAATAAAAATCATAAACAAAAAACAAACATAAAATAACTAAACAAAATACATTAAAACAAAAATGTAAACAAAACATAAAGAAAACAATGAATAAAATATAATATATCAAAAACTAAAAACTAAAAAGCTCTACCCTAAGACAACCCATACCCTGCCTCCACGCATCTTAAAAAACTTCATGTGCACATCATATTCACATTAAACAAAATCAACGACCGTAAAAAATTCCTGACCCCTCCTCACTATCCGGAGTTTAACGAGAGGGGGGGGTCTGGAATGGTAGTTTACCAAAACCACCCCCCATACACGTGTCAGATCCTTATTCCAGCGGAGCCCCCTCCCCCTAAAACCGCTTACCACCTCAGGGGGGTCCGGAATACCGCCTTCTCGAAAATAAAACCGCTTTTTCCTTTTTCGCCATTTTTGCCTGTTTCACTACGTCTTCTTTCAAAACGGATTCTGGGCAAATGAAGACAGATTTAGAAATACGAGAGAGGTTTTTTCTCAGCACGGGATGAAGAACAAAAACCTCTCTCAGTTTTTGTAACGACGTTACGAGAAGGTACAATTGAAGCCATCTTCGAGGCCCTTTTTTCCAGATTTTCACTTTTCCATTACAGTCCTGATTTTGTGGGAGATGTTATGGCCAGCTGGAGGCGAATTTGGAAAAAAAGAAGGCGATTTTTGTCCAGAACATGCCCATATACAATAACCTCCTTCAGTTTTTTCATAGGTATCATCATTGAACAGAAACAAACGTCTGTTCGAACGCCTTTTTCGCAGAAAACCGGTCCGTATTTCATGGCGGACAGTTACAAATTTATAGGGATTTATGGCTATTTTTGGCCGAGGCGGTTGAAACCGAGTTCTAAAACTTACGGGGAGACCTCTCCTATTTATAGACATGATTTTTAATGTAAAAGTGTTTATCAGTCAAAGGACCATGGATTAAAAATTTTGTAAAACATCTTGCTAAGCTCTCAGTGTTTTTTCATCAATTCAATGAGACAGTGATATGATGCAGGATTCTTGTCACTATTTCGACTCGTGATGTGCATCCCTCTGTGTTAATTTGTTTCTCTGTTATCATAATTAATGTTTTCCTCTGAATTATTCCAAGAAGATTAAGAACAGAATTGGTTTTAATGCACCCTTTGTCTCTGGCTTGGTATAGTTTTTTATGTTTTCCACTGAAAATTAAACTCAGAATTCTTAGTTGCTCTGTGTTTAATTGGATTTCTTGACCTGTTTTCATCTCACCCATTTCATTTAAATTGAAGGATCCATTGAGTTGTCTACCTTGCCCTACAAATATTAGCCTGTTGACATGGATTTTTGATCGTTTGTTTCAATGACTCCAATGCCCATGGTTTCTCTTCTCTGCCTATACCCAATTTCAAAAACAAACCCATGTTTTTCATAGCTAGCCTAATATTCTCTTCAAACAAAGCTATATCAGACAAAGAGATCCCTCTCGGAGTCTTGGAGGGCTAGATCCAAGACTCGAAGTGGTTTTGATGTTGCCTTTGTGACTGCCTCTTCAGCGTTGGGAAAATTATAGAGTGCTAACGGAGGGGAAGCATCTTTTTCATTCACAAATGTGAGTTAAGGGGACCCCACTTCATTTGATTGTTGATAGTGGAGGCCATAAGAACCTCATCTCAGCAGAGGTTGTCAAAGAGTTGGGATTGTCGACAACACCACACTCGAAACCATAGAACATTAGGTGGCTTCGCCAGGGATGAGACCTTCATGTCAACTAGTAGTATCGATTGTCATACGGCATCCAACCCTTCAAGGATGAGGTATTATGTGATGTTTCCCCGCTGGATATCTTTGATGTTCTCTTAGGCTAGCCATATATGTTGAAGAGCCATGGTATCTATAACTCTCAACACCATACTGTCATTGTTACTCTGGGGGGTCAACTCTACAAGATACCAAAGGTATTTCCAACTATTGTCCCAACTAAACAATGCCGCAAGGTAGTATCTCATACTACAAAATTCAACTTCTTCACAATTTTTTCAAAAGGTGAAAAATGAATACTGCAACCACAACAACCTCGATGCAAGAACCTTCTATCAAATAGAAGCAGGCCAACAAGAATGCAACAAATAAAAAATATTCCTTCTACACCCAGACATATCATGTATCCTGACCGGTTGAACAGATTCAACCCTCCCAGCGACAAGTTCATGACATCCTTCCACAGCGCAACGAATCCAACAAGGAGAGCAACGCACCAATATTCAATCTCTTTCCCGTCTCCCCTAGGAAATAAACGGAATGGATACCACTACTTCCTAGGAAGGCAGGATTGATCAAGGTGGATATCGGTGTCCAACCACCTTTTCCATCTTACTCAAAACAGTCTTTTGGGAATTTTGGCAATTTACCATTTTTAGCAGTTTTTAACTTGTGGGGCCATTTTGAAGGTTTTTTGGAATCGAGATTTTCAATAATAGTTGAAGCCTATGATTGATCCCCCAAAATGAATATCCTCTATGATACCTTTGCAACGAGCTATCATGCGCCCCAAATAGAGATTGTATGCCAAAGTTAAGCCCCCGGGAAATTGATACACCAAACTACCCAAAATGGGGCCCACAATATTGTTGGCTTTTCATCTTTCAGGGTTAGGGTTTTGGATTTTATTTATGATAAAAATGTTTTTGGAGCCTCATTGTAAAATTATCTTCTTGTGAATGCCAGTAGAAAACACATCTCTTCTCAGAGATAAGCTTCCACCATTCTAGCGAGTCTTTCACTCTGTATTTTTACAGTCTTTGTACATTTTCACTCATTAATAGAAAATTGTGTATTACTGTATCTCTAGGTTTATGGTTACATCTCTGATACATTTTTTTTTATATTATTGGATATCCAAGATATCTTTGTACATTTATTTATTATATCTCCGCTCTCATTTTGTGACAAAAATAATCTGGATCATTTACATATTATTTTTTCTCTCTTCTTTCCTTTATCCTTCAATATTCCACGAATAGACAAGGCCTCATTTGTGGATTTAGAATATTTTTTCTTCACATCATTTGAGAATAAAGTAGCCATGTCCTGAGTAAGAACCAAAACCTTTATTATGCTTCAGTGGCGATTACAAGCTCATCCCATGAATTTGGAAAAGAACACAAAAGGATCATACATCGATCCTCCCCATTCATCTTCACTTCAACTAAGATCAAATAGGTCACAATAGTATTAAACACATTCAATTTCTTTCCTACATAATCACCATCAACCATTCTCAAGGTAAACAACTTCTTCCAGTAGAAAAATAGTATTAAACAAAGATTAAGTTTGATATGAATTCCCAAATTCTTCTAGAAAGTTATTGCATTTTTTTCTTCAGAAACATTAAACAATACCTAATCTTCCAAATAGAGCATGATAGGAATTCTTTCCTATGTCTCCAACACCACCCACTCTTTATCTTAACACCAATAGGTTTGGTTCCATACATTGCAACCCAAATATCTTAATCTATGAAATGGTCCTCCATATTGAGCTTCCACAACTCAAAGTTAGTGCCATTAAACTTCTCCATTTATAATCTATATGTGTTTGTCATTTCTCTGCAACAAGATTTCATTTTGCACAATCCCCATTTAGCCAAGATTAGATCAAAAACCTCGTGGTTGACACCTTGGATCTGAGGTGATGAGGCTCTAATCCCAAATTAAAGAAATTAGAGGTGTGGAATACACTTTCCACACTAATGATAGAAGAATGAGCAAAAAATAAAAAAAAATTAGTTGTATATGATACCAAAATAGCCCATGTATGTGTGTTGAGATCGACCTTACTAAGGGTCTTGAACACAAATTTATTCTCACATGGAATAATTTTAAAGGCACATAAGTCTTGAGTTATGAAAAAACATCATTTAAGTTCAAGATATGTCACATTTCAAGACATTAACAAGCTACTTGTCACCATACTTGGCCTCATTCTCATAGAAAAAAAAAAACAAACTAAAACAACAAAAATGATCTTTTTTGGACGACTCAAGTTTAGAGACTAACATTGATTAAAATTAGGTGAATAACATCTCACAAATGCTAATTATTGAATTCACTCCTTGCCTTGGGATAAAGTAGAATAAATTGATATAATACCTTCCCCCTCAAATGGAGGTGATGATGCCCTTCTACGAGGAATTAAAAAAATTCATAATACCAACACCTCTAATCAGAAAAAAAACATTGGTTCCTTTTAAGAATTATTATATCCCACCTTCTGACTAACAATTAGTTATCTTTTCTCCTTTAAGACATGAACCACTTAGGCAGGGAACACACTATCATGAAGGGTGTGGATACGTGACCGATTGGCAAGTTGGATAAGAGCATACGCTTAGTTTGGTTTGATGAATGGCATGTTAGGAATACTTGGAAAGACACACGGTGATTTCGAGAGAGGGCACATTGGGCATGCTTGACAGGTTGCACACTGGGTCCCTATATTTGGTAGCCCATGTGGTCGAGTCATGGGTGATTTCTCAGAGATGATCAAGATGATGTATTGGTGTGTAGGTTGGGAGGACCAAGGTGGATGTCTTGTCAAGTATGACGGGAAACCAAATCACGAGACACTCTGTTAGGATTCTCAATGGAGGATGGTGTGTCTTGGAAATGTGGTAGATTGTGTATCTCCCATGGCAAGGAGACATCAGTGGTATGTGCATTGAAGGTATGTGAACACCTTACGATAAGGGGCATGATCTTTGCTGACTATCACAAGTCAGCGTAGATGGATGATAATGTGATTGCATGTTGGGCAGTCAGTTTTTTGAGTTTACTTGGCTCGGGGGACGCATGTATAGGTGTTGATGGATGGGTGGTGATGGTGCAACATCTCCTATGGTGAAGAGAGCATTTGGAATTCTGCACGATTGAACATGTTTGTCTTAGGCTCGCTAGGACATGACGGTGAAGCATGTTTCGGATGGTACAAATGGTTTGTTGTTCAAGCCCAACATGCGAGGTCATGATGGTGCCACTAAGTGATGAGACTCCTTGGGTGTTATGGGATGTTCAAGGGAAAAAAGTCTAGCTGTGTGACAACTAGTATTATAACATCATTTGAATGGAACTTGTGGAAGTCTCCGTTCACCACCGCCAATATTCCTTTGATCGGATGAGCTGATGGGGCCATGTTGACAAGAACGTCAACAATTTCAAGTATGGGAGAATGTAATACCTACAACACTTAGGAAAGGTGTCCTCTATTATGATGGGCGTAGAGATGTGAGTTATACTCAACGATTTGTATAAGAGAACATTGGGTTTGGTGCGATGGAGAGCACATTGGGAATACTAAACAAGACGTCTAGTGAGTTTGAACGTTGAGCATGTCAGGCATGCTTGGAAAGATGCACGATGAGTCCTTCTATTTGGTAACCTTGGTGGTTGACCCATGGGTGATTTCCATGAGATGGTTAGCATGGTGTATTGGCATGTAATATTGGAGGACCAAGGAGGACATATTTTCAAGTAGGACGGGCAACCAACCAACGAGTGTTAGGATTCTTAGTGGGAGATGTCGTGACATAGGAATGTTGTAGCTTGTCTATCTCCCATTACAAGGTGACATTAGTGGTGTGCACATTGAAGGTATGTGAATTCCTTACGATAATGGGCATGATCTTTAGTGACTGTCATGAGTTAGCCTAGATAGATGATAGTGTGATTTCTTGTTGGGCAGTTAGTTGTTTGAGTATTTTTGAATCGGGGGAGGCAAGTGTAGATTTCAATGGTCGGGTCACGATGGTTAAGAAAGCATTCAAACTTCCACACAGTTAAATATGTCTAACTTGGGTTCGCCAAGACATGATAGTGAGACATATTTTGGATGATACAAGCGTGTTGTTGGTCAAGACCAACACGTAAGGTCATGTCGGTGTCTCTCGGTGGCTAGAATCCTTGGGTAGTATGGGACGCTCAAGGGAAAATGTGTAACAATTCCTTCTTACATAACAAGTAGTAAAAAAAAGGAAAAAATAAAATTATTTATCAAAAACAAGAAATAAAAAATCCATTATTAATATACTATTAATCTTGTAAATGGAACATGTAATTCTATTTTTGAAAGTGCAATATATAGCAAAACTTTATTTTATTTATTGTACTTTGAATATTTAATTTTTAAATTTAATTTTATAATTTTATTTTTTTTTTATATAATTTTTTATTTATTATTAAAAATTATTATATGCAAAACTAACATAATAATACCATAGAATTAAATCGTCCAAAAATAAATCCTTTCTCAAATCTATATTTTTGGTGTTTAAGAATACCAACGATATGCACCAAGCAAATATTATATCACATGGCATTACAAAAGATACAACTAAATCCTTAAAAAAATATATCCTTTCTAAAATCTAAAATTTTGTTGTTTAAGAATACCAACAATATGCACCAAAATTTGGTGTTTAAGAATACCAACGAGATTACATGACACGGGGATACAACAAAAACATGTATGTATACAATCCCTAAATACTAATCGAGTTGATTGTTACAATATGAAGAAAAAGAATATAGAATGTCACTAAAGTATGAAGCAAAGAGGACAAAATTATATCAATCCAGTAATTAATAACACCAACGATTTTTTATTGTTACAATATGAAGAAAAAGAATATAGAATGTCACTAAAGTATGAAGGAAAGAGGACAAAACTATATCAATCGAGTAATCAATAACACCAACGATTTTTGTTTTGGAGAAGAATACCGAGACTAGCCTATGGGCAAACGCGTCTTCAAAGCTCTTCAATACTATTATAAGTTCTATTTCACACATAAAGTTTTAACTTAAGATGTCTTGATTTTATAAATGGTAAGACAATCTCCTAAATGCTAAGTGTATCATTGAAACAACAAAAATACACTAAACTCACCTAAATGCAAGGATAATTGTTATCCTTCTTAATTGAGTTCAATTCTCATAAATGACATGTTAAGCTATATGTATTAGAAAGTTTCATTTGATTCAATTGAATAGTAAAAAAAATAGATGATTAATTAATTATTTTATTATATTGTCTAAAATGAGTGTTGGGTGAACTAATGTTTTAGTTAGGGTTTTGGAAAAACCCTTTTATTGTAGATTCGCTTATGTGGTTAGACCATCCACTCTAGCTGAACAAGGAGGATGATCCAACCAGGGTCTTCAATGGATCTTCAGGGGTAGATCTTTTTTCAGCCAGGCATTGTACAGGTTTTGATTTATTATCATTAGTGTATTGCGGCTGTCATAACAACCATTTTGGTATTATGGTTTTATTCAACATTTTCATAATAATAAGGATGTTCGTGTTTCTCTCTCATTTTATGTGTATCTAATGTGTATGCAAGTTGTTTTGGCAAACTATAAGGGTTTTTAGCAAAATTAATGCCTTAAATATTTTTTTTTAGTAAAACCCTAGTTTTTTTAAGCTGGATCTTACAGTGGTATAAGAGCATGATATTCGACAGTTGTGAGGGTTTGCTTCAGATTTTGGTTTAGTTCGTGGTGAGGAGGATATCCCTTCCAATTTCAATTTCAGGGTTTGTGAATTTTTATTTAGGAGGGTTTTTGAGATTATTTTAAAAAAGTGAATTTTTATTTAGGAGGGTTTTTGAGATTATTTTAGAAAAGTAATTCTTCCCACTTGGAGCCAATTGGTAGAAGCAATCTCTGTTATCCTTGATCTAGAGATCGGGTTTAGTGGATAATCATCTTATTGAGGGTCGAATCTTTGTTATCTTTGGCAGAGATCTCTCGAGAGTGACTTGGACACCCATTCGAGAAAATATTTCAACTATTTCCTATTTCCTTGGCGATTTTTATGACTTGTGATTGAATTTTTGAAGTGAGGAATCAATCTTTCCATTGCTGGTTCATAAAGTCTCCTCGTGTGGCGCCATTCTCCTCAACTGGGCGTATCTCTTGGCACAAAAAATGAGATAAATCGTTATTGCTTGAAGGCCGAGTTAGTTGTTTGGAGTCTAATTCAAGATTTGGGACTGAGATAACTCCTGCATGCCGGGTTAACTAGAAGAGGGACTAAACTATCTTCTTGGGGGTGACTTGATCCCTTGAAAAAAGGGCGAACTTCACCTGTGGGGCCAAGTTGGACAGTGAAAGGTCAAATTTACCAAATTGGTTGAGTTAACTCTATTATGGGCAACGATTCATTATGTAGGGGTCGAATTCCAACATTTGGATATTGTATCTTCGTTAGCTAGCTGATTTTTTTTGTGTGGTGATCGTCCTTCAGTTCTGGGCGAATTATTTTGCAGCAGGGATTGAAATCAGGTGTTAGGAAAGTTTTCTTATAACCTGGGAGAGTTCCCTCTCTTGTGGGTTGTATTCTCCTAGCTAGGCGCATATTCTGAACATGACGGACGATCTCTGATTTGCATAAGTCAAGATTGAACAAAGATTTGTGGTTATTCATAAGTTGGGTGTCATTATTGAAGTGGGAGACTATTCTATTGCTTGGGACGACTTATCTCTTCCCCAAATCGAGTTCTGGGCAGAAAAGGGGGTGATTCCTCCATCGGGGTGACTCCACTGGCAGCAACAACAACTCCATTCAATTAAATCCAACAACACTCCTACAGTAAATAGAAGTTATTCCTAGAATTATCTCAAGCACATATGCGAGTTATGCATATGAATGTGTTATCTCGCATATGAATGTGTTATCCTTGTATGATGGAAATGAAATAAAAATAATTTTATTGAGTATATCATTTCCGCGTGTGTGGATTTCTTTCTTGTATTTGTAGTATACATCTTTGCTGTGTTCAATCCATTAAATTGGCATATTTAAACGGTCTAAACCCACTCATGACACTCTAGAAGATTAAAGAAACACCACAACAGAGAATTTGGCAATTATGGCAGTAAGAAACACCTACAGCCTAAGTGTTTGACGAAAGTCAATACACATAAATTTCATGAAAATGCTACAGCAGAGAGAAAAATTCATAACAGTATTAGGAACATTTCATTGGTATTTGGAGGAGAACACACCATTTTCTTCACTGTGTTTCAATTGGATCAGATTTTCCATCATTTGTGGTGACTGTATTTCCTTGCAGAATAATAGTTTTGGTTTGTAAGGGTTGAGTTGCGGAGAAGGAAATTTTATTTGAGTATTGGGTCTATTCTCTTGTTGTGGGCGAAAATATTCTTCATTAGTGGGATGAGTTTTTGGAAGTGAGAAGTCGAGTTCCCTAAGAGAAAATCGTGGGTGCTTTTGCTGGTTTATTGTATGTGAAGTTGGGCACATCTTTGTGTCAAGGAAGATGAGTTATCATCTCCGAGATGAGTTTGGGAGAAAAAATCTGATTTTATTTGCACACAGGTCATTAATTTTTTAAGAGAAAGACCATATTCCTCGGTTGGGGCAACTTATACTGACCAAAACACGTTCTGGAGAGTAGCAACGGATTATTTCCGTGGGGCGACTATATTTGCAGAAACAAAGGTGTTTGGAGGATTCAGAGGATCCATAGTATTGATTATTAGAGGTTGACGTTTCGAGTCGATATCACGACCCATTATCAGGACATCTAAGATTGAGTAAAGATAAACCTAAAGAGTATAGATAAATAGTAAACTTACGAGAGGTGGAGAAGTTGGAAGTCTAGGATCTGCTCTAAAAAAATTCGAAATGTTTTAATTTAAAGAGATTAGGGTTTTAATTATTAATTAAATTGTAAGATTTATAATTGGTTTAATACAATTTTAATAAAGATTTATAATGTCAAACTTAGAAATAATTTTAATTAATGTACAGTAATTGTATTAATGTAATGATAATTAATTGATTATTAATAGTATTAAGTTATTAATTTTATTAATGTGATAATTATTAATTATTATTAATATAATGATAAGAATACAAATATAAAAAAAATTAATTTATAATTTTAATTTTTTCTTAATTTTAATTTTTTAATTTATTATTATAGGATTAAAGGAGAATTAGAGGGAGGAGCGATTAATACTACAAGGTTGTTTTTAATTTATAAAAAGGGGTTACAAAAAACAAGTGTTGGATTGAAAGGAGGAGGTGTACTCGATGAACTTAGGTTTTAGGGTTAAAATGTAAACTATTGCGTGCGTCTATCTTGTCATTGGAGGGTGAATTTGTGTCATTGTTACCCTTCAAATAAATTAGAGATTTCAATGTGGAATGTACCAACAAACTTGTGAGTTAATTCTAATATCAAGAATCAGTAAGATGCTCGGAAATGAAACAAAATATCTTTGTTGTTTTTTCCTCATCTATATCAGTTGCGTTGCAGGTGTTGTAGGTGTTGTAGTATTTCTTATGCTCACTGTTGTGTAAAAAGGATATTTTGACACACTTAAACCCTACACATTTCAAAAACAAGTGAAATTAACACAAAAACAAGTGAAATTAACAAAAAAGTAAATCGGAGGTTTTTTTGCATCCAAAATGTTTCATAGATTCATCACTCAGAAGAAACACAAAATTTCTACAACATTAAGGGTGTTGGTTTTCCATATATAAAATATGAGACATATTCGATATATTATTACAATAATGAGTGTTTCATATATAGGGAACATAAGGTGACCATCTATGAACGGATGCGTCCCTTGAATAATCAATAATCAAAAACTATTTATTATTATCATTTACTTATAATATACTATATTTAATAATCAATAATAATTGTATTATTAATTATTATCTTTAGAGAATGTCTTCCTCATGTTGTCTAAACATCAACACTCCCTCTCAAAGAGGGAGACATTCTGCAACATGCCACTCTTGTCTTTGAAGTATACAAACTTCACCCTAGACTCACGACACTTGTTTGTTAGTCTTGGGAGACATCTCTCTCCCACCTGAACCAAGGAGAAACTCCTTCTACGGCTCTCCCTTTGAGCCAATTAACTCTCTCTAAGATTAGGCTCACTTGGTTATGCATGTAATAACATATAACATCTTGAGTCTTTATCATTCCTTGTCAAATCACAATGACTAGGACAAAGACCACACCACGATCTTTCACCACATGCACACACCTATGAGTGAATGTCAACTTGATGCTAACTGACATGTG
>ML778912.1:646508-664000 GCA_009831015.1 Picea engelmannii | reverse complement strand
GAGGCTACACCCTCTAGAAACACTAGGGTCAACTCCCATAGTGTATGACATCAAGGGTCAACTCCCTTGACATGTCCTCATGTGCTCTCCACATGGGACATTGGGTTATAAGCCCAACTGCACTTATTCCTTCTCGAATAAGTGTTCCACTTATCCCTTTTAAGATAAGTGTCCTCATAGATCAACTCAACTCAATTCACAGAGGAGTACAATCTGGAGAAAGTTTGTCACACATGGCACTCCATGTGGACTTCTAGAGGCTACACCCTCTAGAAACACTAGGGTCAACTCCCATAGTGTATGACATCAACGGTCAACTCCCTTGACATGTTCTCATGTGCTCTCCACATGTGACGTTGGGTTATAAGTCCAACCACACTTATCCCTTCTCGGATAGGTGCCCCACTTATCCCTTCTCGGATAAGTGTCATCACAGATCAAATCAACTAAGTCACATAGGAGTACGATCTGGAGAATGTCTTAGGAGGTTGCAAACATCAACACTCCCTCTTAGCGATGGAGGCATTCTCTGCCACGCCAAGTCTGTCACGAAAGTATTTAAACTTCATCCTGGTTTGGAATTTGAATGCTTGTGTTGTTCTCAGCTGGAGGTCAGTGCATTTTCCATTTCACCCGAGTTTTCCCTCCTTGGCGTTACATGTGTGATTGTTGCCTCATCATTTGGCACATTCCTCGGTCCTTACTCTTTCACACTTTGTTTACCTTGGAAGGCATGTCAAATCTCGCAAACATGACCATTAATCGAGCTTGATCGCATGTTCCATTCGCATCCTCAACAAGCTGGCGAGAATATGGCCTTTTCGACACGGTTTGATTGGGTGTGTAAACAACACTAGCTGTCGTTGAATACCCTTCACAAGGGGCCGTGAAATACCCTTCATCATCACTTATACTTCCCACATTATTATCATCATAAATTTCCAAGGTCGTCCCTTCATAGTCACTACAATTCTTATACTCTTCCACGATATCGAGTACAGAATTGAGCATGCCTCCAAATGAATAATTTCCATGGCTGCTCAGCTTGTCCAACTTTTCATTCAAAGTTATCATTAGATTGAGTCACTGCTTCTGGATTGAATGCACAATCTGTGCTACTGATTATTCCATCCGTGCAGCTGCTCATGGAGAGATTTGAAATTTTGTGGTAATAAAATCTCTCCATTACCAATCAACTTCTGGTAACCGATCCACTGTTGCACGAGCACTGCTATTTACTTCCTCTCCAAAGTTATCAATCCCAATACTGATAACCTCACATTTGAAAGTGAAATTATACGTATAATCCTGTAGACGTTGCATGATCTGATGCCAACTAAATCAGGAATTCCATATAATTTGAATGGAGAAGCGGACTCCATCGTCTCGTTCGCACAAATCCTCTATGAATCGAATTACAATGATATTTTCTACCAATGTAAACTATGAGCGATTTTCTTCATTCTCAATCTCATTAATTGAGGTGACTGAGACGCGATCTATGTTCTGTTGGTATTGTTAACTGTAAAACATTTCCATTTATACGGAACTTATCTAAAGATACAAAAACTTTGAATTGAACTGCATTCATCCTCATCGTTTCCAACTACTTTGGACGCTATGTGATGTAGAAAACAACGGGTCTACCACATGAAAATCACACAAGATCTTTTCAATGTGATGGGATTTCGACCCAAAGAGAACCATTGTAACATAGTCACATGAGTCATGTCTAGGCAGACTCATCCAAAATATTTTTATAGGCTGCAGTCGTTAGTCATTGTCATTCAAACTTCTAGAAGAAATATGAATCAAAAGAGCCTCGTGATCACACACTCTTGTACATATGACCTCTCACATATATCAACAATAGAAGATGTGTGTGTGGTGGAAGCAAAGAGACTATGGAATTCCAGAGACTATGGAATTCCGTGGTGAAAGATGACCACAACCTTTTCCTAAAGGTTTATCTCTCTCATTTTCCTGTGAGAGAGTCAAGCCCAGTCCTGCTCTGATACCATGTTGGTTTTCCATATATAAAATATGAGACATATTCGATATACTATTACAATAATGAGTGTTCCATATATAGGGAACATAAGGTGACCATCCATGAACGGATGCATCCCTTGAATAATAAAAAACTATTTATTATTATCATTTACTTATAATATACTATATTTAATAGTCAATAATAATTGTATTATTAATTATTATCTTTAGAGAATGTCTTCCCGATGTTGTCTAAACATCAACAAAGGAAAAATCAATGAGGAGTTATTTTAGATTTTGTCCATGGCGTTTTCATATTGCTTCCATTAAGTGTCCAACAATGCAGTGGCTTAAGAATTTGGGGGCTATAAGAAGGATGTAACCCATAAAAGTTGACATCATCATAGAAGTTGGCATAGCCAAAGAACAACTTATGTCGAGGATCGTGAATAGACACTCTAAGTGTTGGATGAAACATGTCAAAGGATTTCCATTCAAATATAGTTGGAAATTTCCACTGGTTCATGGATATTAATAGAGGACAGATCTCCAGAAAAATGAAAACCACTAAAGAACTTAGGGAAGAAATTTTGCAGCTCATGCAAGAATATCGGAAAAATTTGACAACCTTGATAGAACATCTGAAGTGGCTCAAGGAGGTATAAAAAGGATCCAAAACCATTGACGAAGAAGAAAAATTACAAAAGGACATGAGCTTGGGATAGCCTCAGGTTGATTGTTTGGAGCATATAGTTGGCCATGATAGTGATGTGTGCATGGAAGATGACCGAGCGAGAGACATTGATGAGATCTTTAACGTTGGTATGTTGATGGATATTGTCACTACTACCGAGGAGGAGGGAGTAGCATTCAGTCCCATCAATGATGACTATGAGGGGGATGACATAGCAACATCTAGTGCATCATTGGCAGTGGTTGGTGGAGCATGTGACAATAGCACCAGTCATGGTCATGATAGCACATGTGTTGGGATTGTTGGTGAGGATGGAGTCGAGCTAACACCTATGTATGAGGAAGAGCCATCTCCAATCCCTGCTTCTAATTCCTACTATGAGGATGAGGGGAGCACTCTTACATATGAAAGTTCAAGCCAGTTAGAGGCGGAAGGGAAGAGCCCTTTATCACTGCACGATTTGGAGAATCGATTGTTGGTGACCGAGGATCAAGTTACATGGGTGTTGGCAATGATTGAGGATCAAGTTATATGGGTGTTGATGAGGGCTGCTGGAGCCCATAGCTTTATTGAGGATCTTGTGTGGAGGGCCAAGATGAAGGAGCGACATAGTGGGATGGAAAGTGGAGTCACTAGTGCCCATTTGCACATCATCATGGAGGCACTAGAACAACTGAAGTCAGATTACTTACAACTGTTCATGGGCAGGGACCTTGATCTCAAGTTGGTTGAGGACAAGGACCAAGCGGTTAAGGAGCTACATTATCATCTGAGCATGGAAAGATCTTCACCCCTTATAGTAGGGACTCCATCATCTTTGGAAACAGTGACACTCGAGGGTGTGTGTGCCACACATACTAAGAGGGAGGAGCATTCCTAGTTGCAAGTACTTGAGGAGAGTTTGGATTGCGCTCCGAGTTGGAATTGTCGGGATTATACGCCCTTTCTTTTGGAGAGTTCATTATAGATTCTGAGCTTAGCTGTAGAGGAGATAACTGAGCATATTCCTTATGGACCAGGCCGTGAGGAGATATACCCATACTTGGATTGCATGGATATATACATGACATATATGGACACACTATGAGATACAGGTTCATTCATCATCAATAGAGTTTTGGGTTGAGTAACACATACAAGATACAAGATGATGCAGGAAGACACAATGGTGTGCAACAGTATACAGGAGTCCTCATTGAGACATCGTTGTGTACGATGAGGCTTCGAGGCATTTCCTTTAGGGAGACGTCCTGACAGAGTCCTTGAGTTTATCATTGGGATCAAGGACAATCGTAGATTGATGGATGTTGAGATGCCTTGGTTGTGTAGGGTCCATGATAGGGAGTTCTAGGAGTGGACAATGTAGTCAGAGTGTGATGAGAAGATGATTATGATCAAAGTAGTGAAACCTTAGTAGCGTGGCATCTCTTTGAGATTGGTATGGGACCCTTGGATCGTAGTTGTTGACCGCTTGACAGTGGACATTGATGGGATTGTTGGTTTACATAGGTTTGGTTGTTGGGAGGAGTGGTCTTCTAAGGAGTTGATCGAGTTCATACAACTTATTTTTGCTTGGTTGATCAGGAACAATCACCCAAGATCTTGTGATAGCACCTCATAGGTCATGCTATGAGCGGAGGATAGACATTTTCTAGGAAGGTTTGGAACCATTTATCACTTTCAGACAAACTTAATCAACAGAGTTATCAAATTGAGTTCGTATTGCTTGAGGACAAGCAATATTGGGGTGGGAGGATTTGTAATGTCCCATTTTTGATGATCTTAGAAAACTTAGATATTTACTAAATTATTTTATTATATTGTCAAAAATCAAATTGAGCAACTAATATTCAATTAATTATTATTTAATTTTTAAGTGACTTAATAAAAATATCATTAAAAAGTCACCTTATTAGATAAAGTGCTCTTCTAGAAGCTTCTAAAATGACGAGTTGTATCTCTTTAGAAGGATCCATGGGGCCTTTAAAAGAAGAGAAGAGAAAGTCATTTGAGCATATCAAATTTTGGGATTATTTATTGTGGAGTGTTATGTGACCCAATGTTTTCGTTAGCGTTTTGGAAAAACCCTTTGGAAGATCCAGCCAATTTAATGGAACTTCAAGGGTAGATCTATCTTCACCGAGCCATTGTTCACGTTTTGATTTATTATCATTGATGTATTGCTCCTACCATAACACTCATTTTGGTATTATGGTTGTATTCAACATATATTTGGTTTTTTTAATTTTTTGTTTTAAAAGAAAACCTAAGTGATACATTATCACATTTTTAAATGAGATATTCATCGTTTAAGAGATACATTCCCCCATTTTTGAATGAGATATTCATCATTTAAAGAGATTTGATTCTCCGATAACCATTAATAGATTTTAAAATAGCATGGATTTACAATCTGTTTGATAAATTTATGAGCAAAATAAAACACAAATATTATTGATCACACTTAATTAAGTTAATCTCTTGACATGACACTTTTTATGTTGAAGGCATATCTTAGGGTTAGGTTTTGTAGAAAACGTGTCAACTAGTTGACACGTTTTCTAAAACCATATTTATATATATTTTCACAATAAAACCATCTTGTTGACAGGGTTTGGAAAACCACCATATTTAT
Source organism: Picea engelmannii (assembly GCA_009831015.1). Lineage (NCBI taxonomy): Eukaryota > Viridiplantae > Streptophyta > Pinopsida > Pinales > Pinaceae > Picea > Picea engelmannii. The sequence goes on along the minus strand of ML778912.1, from coordinate 658,679 downwards.
CTATCCACCTTATTTTTCTATCCAACTATACTTGGGAACAACGTTTTTCCATGAGCAAGACTTGTCAACCTAAACCCCTGGTTTTGACTCAACCGGCGAGTTGTTCCTATTCAAGATCAAAACCTGCAAACTGTTCCTATTCAAGATTTCCCCATCGCCTCTGTAAATTTTCTCACAGACCTGGAGAATGCAGGAGGCGTTGGTTTGACTCAACCCACCAACTACTCCTCGAAATCCCCCACACCGTCACTTCGTCGTCTACCAATTTTTCCACAACAGAGCAGCGTCGCAGATTCGAGCATATTCCGGCTGTGGGGCGCATTAGGTCAGTTTGTTTAGCTCCTGGAATCTAAGAGCTAATTCATTAAAGAAAAGGATTGGGAATCCATTGAAGGGTTGATGAGCAATGCAGAGAATGCTGGGGGGTTGCATTTTATGGTGGGGTTTTCTTTATTTGTTTTTTTTTTTCAATTTTTTTATATGAAACTTGCTTCTTTATTGAATATATACATGAATTCCAATTTATGTATTTGGGTACAATGGGAATTTATCCCATTCATCACTAACTAAAATTTTCCATCTGTATGTGAAATCCCCAATTCGTAATTTTAGCTTTTTTTTCCATCAAATCATGTTCATTAAACCCCACTTGAAATCCATGAATGTGAGTGTTAAGTGCATTAGAAAAGGATTATCTCTCTCCTACCCGTGCAAGCTTTAGTGGCATCGCTTCTTCTTCTGCTTCTACCATCGCTTTTGTCCTCTATCAATTTCACCCTCGACAGAGCCGCGTCGCAGGTTCGAGCATATTTTGGTTGTGGAGGGTTCTTTAGGTTCGTTGGTTCGGATCATGGAATTTGGGTGTTCATTGATTAAATAAAAGGTTGCGGAAGCCATTGAAGGGATAACGAGAAACGTAGAGAATGCTTCGGGTGCGGCTTATTGTGGGGTTTTCTTTATTTGGTTTATTTTCCAATACATTTTTGTTTGAAACTCGTTTCTTTTATTAAAATATCCATGAATTCCAAGTTTTGTATTTGGATCAATGGGAATTCATCCCATTCATCACTAATTCAATTTCTGAGAGATACCCAGTTTGTAATTTTAGCTTTTTTTTATTAAATCATGTTCATTAAACCCCACTTGCTATACGTGCATCGGAAAACGATTTTGTTGTTCGACGATTTAATCTCAGTTTTTATATTCAAAATACCCATTCTGTAACTGTTATTGGGGTATTGAAATCCTGTTGACTCGAATATGCTTATACCTTTTTTTGGTATGTCTTCTATCCTTCTTGATTTTATGATATTCATGCGTTTTCTCAGATTGTAGGTTGTCGCTAGATTTAAATTTGATGTCTTGGGTTGAGGAACTAGGCCACCAGAGGAAGAGATGCAAAGAAAATAAATTCAGAGAACACAGGGCTAGATGAGGTTGAGAAGACCATGTATACCACATTCTATAGTGCTGCTAATTTTTGCACAACTCTACACTCAGGCCCAACATCAGCAGAAGCTTGCATTTCATACCGGAGAGCGGCATGTTCTTATAAGAAGTTGGTCTTGTTATTAAGGGTTCTGCAACCATTTGATATTTGTTATCATGTTGGGATTCGGTGCGGTAAAACACATGCAGTACATTTAGCTCAAGAAAGGCACACAATGGAATTTCAACACCAACATAAAATGTGTATTATTAACCTTCTAAACATTTACATCCAGGCCTCAATGGGCTCTTCATCGGTATTTCAAAATCATCCCAACGCCATTTCCCAATTTATTAAAATTCTACCCGTTGGTCTAAATCTCAGCGGGGCTCACAAAAGTAGACCCCATCGTTGGATTTGTCTTCTTTCATCTCTATTTCATGATCTCTTTCCTTCCATGCCTCTTCTCTTTTCTCTTCAATTTTCCTTAATCTTTGAGAGCTATGGGGTCTTGGCCTTTAGACAACGAATCGTTGGTCCTCTTCTTTACTTCTCTAGGCTCACTGGGCTTCCTTCACTTCTTCATGATCTATAAGATGGTTTCTTTTTTTCTTCTACAGTTTTCCTCAGTACTTTCACTGAAATTACTTCTTCTTTCCTTTCCACCGATCCTTCTCTGAGGGAACCAAACTCCTTCCATTGTGATCCTCTCTCTTCTCTTAAGATTGTTTGTTTTGATTTTTTCTCCTTTTCTTGGCAGAGCTCTATTCTTGTGAAAGGAAAATTTCCCAAACTAAGAGAGTCATGATTTCCTCGCTCCTAGAAAAATTTCAACATTTTTTTTTCAAAAACTAAGAAACATCTTGAGTAGATATTATGACAATTTTGATGATGGCAGTGCATATGTCAGCCTGTTAAATAAACCCAGTGAATCTGAAAATATGCGACACTGTTTTCTTTTGACTAGCATCGTACATTGGAATGAAATAATCAAAGAGAGATTACCAATAGCTCCAAAGAAAATATAAAATTTAAATAGAGCCTCTCTCAAAATTCATTGAGCATCTGTGCTTGTGTTTGTGGGCATGTGTGCTCTTGATGACATTTAATTTTTTTTTGTGAGGCTAGGTATATTTGGAGAGGTTTTCATGAGTTGAACTAATTTTTACTTAAGAAATTTTAGCAAACACTCGAGCCTTGCTTTCATGGAAGAGTGTTTTCCTTTTTTCTCAAAAGATATAATATTTATCTTTATCTAAAGGGAAAGAGGATTAATTCTTTAAGTCCACACTGATAGTCACCAGACTTCAAGGATGGGAATTTCATATGGAAGTTCATATTGAAGGTGTCAATTGCCTTTAATCATTGGGAACCAAATATGATATAAGCATTGCTCATAAGCATAAGTAATAAATGGAATTATCAGCTTGAAGTTGAAACCATTATTGAGACATTGGGGAGTTTTCTAAGAGTTCCATAACCAAGTTAGAGTTGCAATTCTCATACCATTGAATACATTTAGATCCTTCTTCAACTTAAAGATATGTTATCATGTAAAACATTAATAAGCTAGGCCATATAAATTTTATTGCCAATAATGTCCATTTTCTTACTAAAATTCCCGTCACTAACATAAATACTAAAGTCAAGACATGTAAATGAAAATACTAATTCCTTGATAATTCTTTTTTCCTTGTAAATTTTCTTGGTTTAGTGAAAAAACAAATAATGTTTAACATTACAAATAAAAGAATATAAATATATTAAAATACAAATTATCTTGAATTTGACTAGTAAAAGGTGTGGAACAACTGTGATAAAATTTAAAAATTCAACTTGCATGTGTTTCCAGTTATTTGTCGATTAATTAAAATAAAACTTTTATAAAACCAAACCTATTATTTTGGACTTGGTCATTTAGAGGAGTGTTCTTTATTTTATTAGTTTTACAAAATTTAATTAAAAATCAAACCTAATATTTTAGACTTTTGTAATTTAGAGGAGTGTTCTTTATTTTATAAATTTCACAAGTTTTACATTTTGGGGAGGTATTTTAAATCTTCTTTAATATTATATTTCACTACTAAACTTATGATAAATTGCTTTTTGATTTTCTCATTACAATATTTACTGTCTCTTATCTTAATTTGCATTTTTCCAAGTGAACTTGTACATTTATTTATTTTCAATGAAAATGTGTACATAAAACTCAATTTTAAACTTAAAACCAACTTGTTTACATTACCAAATGTACTCTTGGATTATTGTGTTTTCACTTATCTTTTCTTTTATTACTTCTCCATAAATAATAAGTTATTACAAGTTTTAAGTGTTGTATAATTACTTTAGAGTTTCACTTTCTTTTTTTTTGACAGAAACGATTAGAGAGATTTGAATTAAAATGTGGAATAGCCACTGTTCGGTTACAAAATGGCAGAGCTTCACTAAGCAGCTACCTACAAAGAGATGAGCTGCACTACTGGAAAAACTAAGTTTGGGCCTTCACCCCTAGAAGCGTTTCGATTCACCTAAAATAACAGATTTATTTTAAAGCCTTGACTTCTATACAAAATGTCAAGATGCTTGAGGAGAGAAGAGAATGCTTCAGACCGAGAGGCTGGTTATTCTTTGGGGTCCTTCCTCCATTCGTTATTTAGCTTGGACATTTTGTCTTCCAGCTGACCGATCCTTTCCTCAAATTCGTCCTTTGGGTTTTTCAGTTCCTGATGCAGTTTGCTGAGCTCCTCTGTGAATACAAACTTTGCAATGGAAATGTCCTGCTCCAGTTGCTCCATTCACCTGCCTGCCTCCGAGTCTAGGTTCTCTAAGAAGTCGAGTTGGAACTGTAGCATCTTCTTCAAGCTCTTCAGCGTTGCATCCATGAGCTTCAGTCGCTCCTCTGTGGTGAGGTTGCTGCTGGAACTAGCTTCCATCTCTCCTCCCCTGTTTCGCGCGCTCTGATTCTCCACAGTCAGGTTTTTTGCACAGCTAAGGATATAACTTCTCCTGGGATGAGGATGCATCTTGGATTTAACCTTGCCCTACTGGCCTTCATCATTTCGCACTTCTTTGATGTCCCCAAGAGGCATGGTCGGGTTGTCCTGCTGTCTCCTCTTTGCGTGAGATCTGATCTTTCTTCGGTCGTCCTCTTCCTGATTCGTCCTATCACGCGACCCTCTATTGGTTGAGTCTGGGCGCTATCTTTTTGGTCTTGTCCCCCACTTTTCCACTTTCATGAGCCTCGCACTTGATGTAGAGATGAGTCAAGGTATGTCCACCGTGGATAATAGGCCGTTTAAGTTCATGCTTCCTAGTGCCACGAGGGCGCCTCTATTTGCCTCCGTGTCCGCTTGCTCATTTAAATCACGCAAAACATGGAACAGCTTGTATGAGTCGAAGCTTCTAAGGAGGAGGCAGATTCTGTGCAGCAAATTATTGAGCTGTGCACTTTGGTTTTTGGAAGAGCGGATAATGGAACTAATTAACATGCGGGAGTCTCCTATGATGATCAGATTCCGGATCCCGTTCCTGCTGGCTTGGCATAGGCCTTGCCATAGTGCCATTGCTTCTTCGTAGTTGTTGGTGGTGATGCCTAAGCCCATGGCATATCACACCATAGCTTCAGCATTGGGGGTTACTATCGTTCCTCCTCCACCTGCTTGACCCGAGTTCCCCTTTGAGGCCCTGTCGAAGGACAAGATATAGGCCTTCCTTTCGTTCTTCCATTTGACAAATTCCTTCTTCCCTGTTCTTATTTTCCAATCCTCTTGACTTATGGTGTTGTCTGTGTTTTCATATTGCTTTTGAACTTTAAATTGGGCCAGCCAGAGCTCTTCTTTTTCTTCCATCTTCCTACTGTACTGAGGATGACGATGGTAACTGGCCCATTCGCTAAAGAGTGCTTGAACAATTGCGCTCACTAGTGGTGCACTCATTTTCTTATCCCTGAAAACTTTGTTGTTCCTTTCCAACCAAAGCCCCCACAGGATAAACCTTGGGATTTCACGCCAAAGGCCCGAGGCATAGCTTTTCTTCTGAGTTTGGAAAGGGTATAGGGCATCCCATCTTTGGAGGAGGATCTTGATGTGTTGAGGAAGGGGGAATTCAGTTTGCAACCCAATTTCCAGCCTCCAAACTTCTTTTGAGTAATTACAGTTGAGGAGGAGGTGAGCTGAAGTTTCTTCAGCTTGTTGACACAGAGGACACCTGAAGGGGCCCTCCCAACCTTTCCTTTGGAGGTTATCCCCTGTTTGGATGCTGTTATGGCCAAGAGTCCAGAGAAACATATTGATTTTGGGAATGGATTTAGTTCTCCAAATGGATTTCCAGAGGGTTGGGTTGGGTGGGACATTAGGGATTCTTAGGAAGGTGTTATAGCCCAGGGAGGTAGAGTAGGGTTGAACGCTCTTCCCCCAGCCTCTCTCATCCTTCCCTTTTTTTTTAGGGGGGATTTTCCTTGAAGACAGAGCTTAAGAACGCACCAGTCACCTTCTAAGTCTGGGGGCAGGTTGCCCACTTCCCATCCTTGCCACGAATTGCATCTGTCCTTTCCCCACGTTGAGATGTCGAAGAGCGTCTTTAGATTTTTCCCATCCATCCAGTCTTTTAGTCGTTGCAAGTCCTGTCTTAGTTCTAGAGGTGGGTCTCCTAGAATAGAGTCCTACCAAATTTTAATTTTTTTTCCCGCTTCTCGACACCCAGGTGAGGTGAGGAGTGAAAAGAGCCAAGGTCTTTTTGCAGAGGGTGAATATTGGGGACCCCTTAGCCTCCCTGCAGGGGTTTTCTATGCATCTCTCCCTTGTGCCTCTGAAATATTTTTTCCACAGATCTTCCTTGCTCCAGGCAAGGTCACCGCTGACAATGTGCCAGAGCAATTTCGCCCCCAAAGCCAGATTTTGTACTTGGGTTTTTTTGAAGTTAAGACCTCCTTCCATGAGAGGCTTGGAGATTTTTTCCCAACTTATCAGGTGAAGTCTCCTGCCTGTCTGCTTCCCACCTTCCCACAGGAAGCTTCTCTGCATTGCTTCCATTTTTTGGATTGTGGAGCTTGGAGCTACAAGCAATGAGTTCTGATAGATGGGCACACTAGCCAGGACGGATTTGATTAGCACTACTTTCCCTGCTAGATTTAGCCAATTCACCCCCCAGGAAGAAATTCTCTTTTTTAGCTTGTCTATTAAGTGGTTCCATTGTGAGGCCCTTGGGGCTGCTTTGAAGATAGGAATTCCTAGGTAGGTAAAGGCCTCCCAATTGGTGTGCCCTTCCATCCCCAATACTCTAGAAATTCCCAGCATTTCTTTGGGTGTAATGTTCCAGCCATAAATCTTGCTTTTTGTTTGACTTATCTCGCTTCTTGAAACTGCAGCATATGCATCAAGATCCTCCTTAAACCTCTTTGCTACTAATGGGCTTGCCCCTCCTAGCAGCAGGGTGTCGTCCGCAAATTGCTCATGATTGATTTCCTTCACTCCTTGTGCTATATTTATCCCTTGGAGGTTGCTTTGGGTTATGGAATTTTCCAGCTGATAGCTTAGAATCGAGGCTTGGATTTCATAAAGGAGGGGCGAGAGAGGACACCCTTGCCTTAAACCTCTGGAAGATTGGAAAAATTTTGTTACTCTTCCATTTACCATGGGGGCTATCCATGGCGACCCTATGCAGGCTCTAGTCCAATTCACAAAAGACTGGTCGAATCCAAACTTCCTCATTACCTCAAATAAGAAATTGTGATTGACTCGATCAAAAGCATTTGCAAGATCTAGCTTAATAATCATACCTTTATCTTTTCTGCAGATGCTTGAATGAAGAGATTCTTGCACAAGGATTATGTTGTCTGCTATTTACCTACCTTTGATGAAGCCTCCCTGGTTCTCTGGAACTATGAGAGGAAGGACTTTTTTCATTCTGTTTCCAATAACCTTGGTGAGGATTTTATAGCTTGTGTTGCAGAGGGAAATCGGCCTAAAGCGATTAAAGTTGAGCGCTCCTTTCTCTTTCGGGATGAGTGCCAAGAAGGCCGAATTTGTGCTTCCTCCTAGCTTGTTGCTCGCTTGTGATTTTCTTATCATTTTGGTGAGATCAGATTTGATTATTCCCCAGCATTGTTGGTAGAATCTGGCTGTGAATCCGTCCGGTCCAGGGGCCTTATCCGGGTGCATTTGGTCTAGTGCCTCTTTTATTTCTTGCTGCGTGACTTCCTCCACAAGCCTGAGGTTGATGTCGTCTTTTATTAGATTCGGAACAATGGAAAATGTTATTTAAAATATACTTATTGAATTAAAACGTTTCTAAGAGATAAATATAATATATTATTACCAACTAAAAATAAAGGTAATCTAGCAACCACAAAATGTTATTTAAAATTTATCTAAAATTTGTAGATATATTCATCAATTAGTAATACAATCATAACCATGTTTTCATTCTTTTATATGCCAATTTATTCATTTTAGTAGGACCTTAAATGAAATATATAACGTTTTTTAAAAAATTCAAAGTTTAACATTTATAAAAAAATAAATAAAAAGTTTAATGTATCTAGAAATGGTTGTTCTCATGGTGATACTTCATCTCAACTATTAAATCACATAGTAAGTTAATATTATAGTAAATGAATCTTTTTCCTATCTTTAGGCATGGGCATACTTCTACCATGATCCAAGGCCCATGCATAGTGGAATTATGTCTTTAGGAGTTTTTCCCAATTTTGAATTGACTCATCAAAAATTCAATCAAAGTTATAGATATATAAGTGTTCTTAACATTTTATACCACCCAATTATGACAACTTAAAAAAAACTTGTTGCGATATTAGATAGCTTATAAAGCTACAACCCAACAAACTATATTTAATTCATTTTATATTATAAAAAGGAAAAAATAAATTATTCTTATTCTTATTTTTTCAAAGGAGACAAATTATCATAACTTAATTATCAACAACCACCATCATCACCCTTATTCAAGGAAAACCAAACCACGCCATATCAAATGACTCCCACATGATTTGTAAGGGGGCAGACTTTAACTAGTTGTTAGTAAAACCAATTTTAAATCTTACTTCAAAACTAAAAAGTAATTTTAGTTTAGCTAATATTTGCAAGAAAACCAATATCCTATATAATCATAACTAAATCTACTTCAAATGGATCAAAAACTTTTAATAGCATATATCCTTATTTCTATATATAATAAGTTATACTATTCAAACCAACTCAAAAATAAATAAATTTCAAAAACATAACTTTTAATAACATATATCCTTATTTCTATATATAATAGGCTATATTATTCACAACAACTCAAAATAAATAAATTTCAAAAACATAATTTAATATTTAATATGTGACAAAATGTATCTTTAATGTAACGACCCTGGTTGGATAAATGTTTAAGAAATTATAAAGTAAAACTAATTAGGGGATTAATTGCGTTATCAAGGTATTAATTAAACAAAGATGATTTAATGATATTAATTAAATGAGTTATTAATTAATTAAAGGATATAATTGTAATTAATTAATTAATAATTTAACTACAAACTACATTTCATAACTTGCGTAATGGATTTAATAGATTAATGGTATATGATATAAAATGGTTGCGTATACAACAAGGGATAACCTATGAATCCCGAGAAGATAAAAGCATTAACGGGAAATGATAAGAGTAATAAATAGGTTAGGTAGGAGTAAATGGGGGGGAAGAGTCGGTGAAGGAGGGATAAGGAAGGGAAGGAGTTGGAGGGGAGATTATTCTACGGAGGTTGGGGATGGATTTTGGAAGCTCGGGGATTTGCAGAGAGAGGTGAAATTTTGTGAGTGGGATTGATACAGTGCACCAGAGTTGCTGGGGGTTTTTGGCACGGGGGCCAGGATATCCGCTGATATCCTGGAGCTAGGGAACTACCTAGTTGGCAGGGAGGAACGGTTTTGGGCAGTGTTCAGAAGTGATCAAGGAGGCAAGCTGCGATCAAAAGTAGGGATAATAGCATCAGGTTCAGGTATTTATTTCAAATTTATGCATTGTTTAATTTAGATATTAAATTTATTATTCATTGATAAATTTACATGCATAAGTGTTAAAATATTTTGGAATTATTGAAATTTCATAAACCTAGTAGAAATTATTGTATTGTTGGTAGAGTTACTAGATGTTAAATTAAAACCGGCCATTACATTTGGTATCAGAGCCCTGGTTCAAAATCTGGAACCAAGGGCCTACCTACCCACCCATAAATTTAAATAAACATGCCTACTTAGTTGTGGTAAAACCCTAAATAAATGTATTAAGGTGAATAAAAATTTGGGCCTTAAGGGCCAAAACTCCAGCCACGCTTAACCTGCACACAAAACATAGATACTTTAATAAAAATAAAAATAAAATAAATAAATGCAATACGAATTTATTGAAGTAAAACAAGCTACGTAGGCGAGTTAAGTACAGTCGTTTATAAAAAAAAAAAGCAGACATGGAACAAATGAAGGAGACTTTGAATAGCCTAGTCTTTATGGCAAAAGAACAAAGAAAAAGAAATCACAGATATTTTATTTTATGTTTTGACTTTAATAAATTCAATCGAGGAAAAGTTTAGTAAAATTTCAACAAGATGTTAATATCTACCTGAAGAAATTAAAGTCGGCAAGAGGGAAAAGGCACCCATTTAGTATGCGTTCAGAGGTAACCAATGGCTACTCGAGGAATGCCTAGAGCCATTCTAGATCTTCAAGAAGAAGCGCAATAGAACTTTCATTGAGCCTGATTTGTAATCACTGAGCAAACCTCCTCTTTGATGTTGGTTTTCCCGTTTGATTTTCCAATGTAAATCCTTTCGGTTCTATGGTGTGTGATTGCATGAGTTTGTTGTTTCTAATTCTTTTTTTAGAAGCAAAGTAAAATCTGAAGATAGAAATAACACAGTAATAAGATAATTACATAGTAATTGACAGAAACGAAACACCGCAAGACAAAATAAACTAGCACAATTAAAAACATTTAATTCTCGCATAAAAAAAAATGCTATTTTTTTTCTTTTCTTTCTTAGTTTAACAGTATGGGAAATTTGTGTAAATAGTTTGCAATCCGAACATATTATCAACAGTCTATGTATGGATCTAACCTTTACTACAATCCACTATAAAATATCAACACAGGAGCTCCAATAATATCTATTTCATTAAATAGGCAGAGCAATTGATATACATTAAATATCCATCAAACATTTGCAGAAAACAAGTATAAAGAACCTGTTATAGCTGTTGTAGATTGACTCTGAAAATATCTGCAATGGTTAAATCTATGGTTTTGGCTGCAAAATGGTGCCCACACACTCAACAATTGACCCACACTAGTAAATCTATTCCTGTTGTAAAGGAAACGATCCCTTTCTCAAACAGAGAGTTTATCCACATAAGAAATCATTGCAATCACAAACAAAATGATTCTGCCAGTTGAATGCGACCTCAAGCAACAATGAACTCGGCCCTCTGATAGATTAATACGCCCAATATTCAAAGTAATGCGCCCAGGTTGAAAGAATCAACTCCCACCAGTCTACAAGTCGATCCACACTCACACATTCACCCTTAAGAACATAAATACGACCCAACACCAATAATAATAGAGTATGACTTGAAATGGCCACTCCTGTCCACCTCACACAGTTGGGTATGTCGCCATTAATCCCCACAAGTACCAAAAGCACCCAACTTTCGGCTCTCGGTATCATGCCCAACTGCTTAACTTTCATCTCCTCCTCTTCTTGGACGCAGCTTAAACATGAGAGATTTACAGGGAAAATTATGGTTACAAGTGTGAGTGGAAGACTTGTAGGAGGACGTGGGACTGGTGTGCTTGAGCGCCCTGGGTTTGATCAGTCTCTGTTTGATGCTACTCCATGTGCAGAAAAAGGTGGAGAAATCGGTAAGGTAAGGGAAAAGCGAGGTACTGCAGGTGGCGATATGTATAAGGTTCTTTTACTTGACCATGAGCGACATACTGAATCTCAAGTGGCAGCAATTTTTCCTAAAGTGGTACCATCAGTTACTCCAGAGGAAGCAAGGAAGTGTTTTCATGAATCAAGACAAACAGGAGCTGGCCTTGTAACAGTTACTGTGAAGGAACTCGATATTTGGGCATAAAACATACCTTCATCATGATTACTGAATGTATGAAGCTCTATTCGAACCCGAATTACAGCGATTCCTGAGATCTTCACCCCTCCACCTGTCTTCTACAGCTGGGTGTCTGACAAACGTGAAAACAATGTGGATTTTCCTAGAGATCTTCCAGTTGATCGTATAATGGAGGACATAAAAAACTGATTTCTTTAATGATTGTTGGAATACTGCGAGGTTTGTTATGATTATGAAACTGCATAGAATTTCACAGCTCATGCAAGCAACAGTGCACGCATAGGGTCGAAGAGACAGGGGTTTGGTACTGAGAATCAGAGGCTGGGAACATGGGCCTCATGCCAAAGCCCGACCTTAAAGGCTGCCAGATAATGCCTGCACATTAAAATCTCACCATTATATCTTTCTTATATATATTAATGTTTAGTTTATTAGTTTATTTAAAAATATTAATACGCCCTTTTGAATAATTAAAATTTCATTTTTTTTTATTTTAATTAAATTTTAGTTTTATAATTTATTTAAAAGTGTTAATATGCTAGTATAAAATTAAATTATTTAAATATATATATATATATATATATATATATATATATATATATATATATA
>ML778912.1:619388-636253 GCA_009831015.1 Picea engelmannii | reverse complement strand
AGGAGAAATCCACGAATTTTACAAGTCTACAATTCACACTGAGATGTAGGTTTAACACAGTGACAACATGGTGTTTCTCTTATGCGTAACTTCCTTTCTCTCACTAATATTTATGGCTCTATCATTTTTCTCACCGATATATGGCCTTCCCATGAGGAAATCAAGCCACCATTACTCTCGCTCTGATACCAAATTAGAAAATATAGGACCAACCATTGCATAAGAAATACACAAAATAATAATTTGTATTACACTGATTAAACAAAAATACATGACACTTAAATAACTATTGTGAGATCCAACTTATTCTACTCTTGGAGGGAGAGGTTGAAAGAATCTCTCAAAATCCTCGGGCAAACCCAATCCAATCCCTAAACTCTAGTATACATCATTAATGAAGCATTATCTCTAACAGACTATACATAAATCCCAAGGCTTAACACTATCCAAGGAAACCATAAACATTGAAGAGGTTGAATGGAAAGGCTTAACCTTTACATATGCAAAAATGCAAGATAGTGCATATGTTGCACTTAGAAAGAGAGAAGAAGCATTGTTAGATGCTTTGTGGATTTAACCCTTTCTTACTCTTCTTGGATCATTGAATGTAATCCATAACTATATGGTATGCTAAAAAAAAATTGTCCTTCATATTACATGGATTCCTCTTGTTTCAAACCATGTTTCTATTGATCTCCAATTACAACCTGTTGTTTAATATGTTTACAACACACTTTCGGAGTGTATTTTATTGATTCAAGATATTTCAAAAAACATATACTTATTCCATTACCATACCAAAATGCTTAGGGGTATGCTAGTATATATATAAAAAATAAAATCACATAGAAAAAAGCCATGGTTATGGAGTACAGTGGCGTGTAAACAACAACATCGATAAGCTAAGATGTATTTTAACATTTTCATATGTATTTAAAGATTTTCATAGATGTTGAATGGTTCAAAAAACGTTGATAATGAGAACTGTTGGAGTTGAAGAGATGGTATATATGAATAAACGGTAAGCTTCAGTAATATGTCTCGCACACCAAATTGGTCTATGAGACCCCCTTGTTTGTCAGAAAAGGGACCCCCCTCCGCCCAACAATTTGACTGGTAAAGTCTACGAAGGTATACATACCCTACCCCCCTTTGGATTTGAACATATGACCTCTTAAGAGGAAACACATATTCTTAACCATTAAACTCACTTTACAACCTTATAATCTCTCTTACATTCATCTAAAATTACCATGAATGTTATAAATTACCATAAATCTTATAAATTTCAAAGATATGCTAGACTTCTCAAGAAGTTAGAAAACTAAATCCACAATTCTTTCTTTGTCGATCCCTACGATTTTATGTGATTCGCATCTTTCTAGCATTAAATCGTATTTAACTCATCTCTATTATTTTCCCAAAAACCACCGTTATCATACATCCAATCATGGCAACTTAACTCGTTGTTGAGTTCCGGGTATCCAACGCGTCACTCGTAAACACCAAAAGTCAACCGTTCACTATACCTTCGTATCTCGAAAATATAGAAAATAAAATTTATGAATATTTTTTTTTATGAATGCTTTCATTTATGAGTAGAATTAATTGTTTTTCCTTATCAACTGTTTTGCAATAAAATATTTTGAAAAAATTTCAAATTCCTTTGATTACTATAGATCAACAAATATGGATAAAAGTGAAATTAATGACTCCGTAGGTACGATACTATTATGTTGATCTTTAGTAATATTATAGTGAACTGTCAAGATATCCTCCATCGCTAGAAATGCTCATCTATGTCTTTGTCATTTTCTTGTTCGTCTTATCACAATTTGGGAAGGTAAGATATTTTCACGGTGGAGCGAAAAGTGGTAGAGTTGCAAATATACATTTTACACTAAACAATGAGAGACGAATGTGCATAAATGTTTAAACAAATAGTTGTAAATAATAATACTAAATTTTTTTAATGTTTAATTTTTTTTATACTTTTAGAATGTTTGGTTACTAATAAAATAGATAAAATCCATAAAAGTAGATAATAGTAAAACAAGTTTACACTATCCACACATAATACAAGACATGATCTCAGAAACCTAATGTGGGAGAAAACTCAGCTGCAAGGTGAGGTTGCTCTCTGGTAAAGAAATGATGCAAGTACAAAGAAATATGTACTTTATGTGGAGTTGCATTTGACTTGTGGCCAGTATGGCTGCTACATATTCTCTCCTCCTCTGTTATGCCCATAGAATACTGCTCTCATATGTTTTTCTCAACTATGGAACAAGATACAATGCAAAAGAATGGAACCCCTTCTCCCCCTAGTGGATCGATTTTTAACATAGCCCGATAGTCATTTAGGGATAGGTTTCTGACTTCCTCAACCTTTAGTTGTGATATGTTTTTATACTTTCTGGAATGTTCTTAGAAAATCCATTATGTGGCAAGCCCCACATGTCTAAGTAATGGAGGTTGACATCGCATCCACTCGCACCATGGTGATCAATATGGTAGGTCAACTTGCCGGAGGCATAAAGTTTTCATACGAACTCCATAGTAAGGTTTTAACAAAAGAAAGGTCATTTGATGCCTAAAAATGGCTCAGGAAGATTACTTACTATTTTTTGGACCAAAATTTCCAATATTGGACCAACCGCCAAAATCGCCCTGTAAGCTTATTCCTTGATTTTTTACACCTAGAAAGTAGTGAGATAGATGAAAAATAATATAATGATCCAATTTGGATCAAATAACACTCTAAAACATGCTTAATGTATTTCATTATAGGGTCTTTGTGCTCTTAGCAAGAGCATTCAACGGGATTCCATAGAAATTTTGGCAGCATAACAGTAACTTAACACTTACACACTATGGTTTTTTAGAACCTTAGCACTCAATAAATATATGTAACAAAACCATAAACCATTTATGGCTTTCCAATCTTACATGTTGGAAACTATCAATAATTAATTCGCCAAGTATTGTTGCTTAACATTTTTTGTCTCTTAGTGATCTACATTTATTCATTGCCATTATTCAGAAATCATTCCTTGTTACTTCTTAGAATTTATTCCCTACTACTAATCAATAATCATCACCTACTCCATTATAGGATTGCAAGCTGTATGACACAATTATCCCAACATTCTCATACTTTTTATATACCTTGCAAGAATATAAGGGAGAATGTATCAAACTATGAGCTAATTCCTAGGGGTTATAAGTCCCATATACTCATAGCACCACTTGAATTTACACGTGCTCACCAATTTCATTAATGCATATGTCATATTCTGCAAAGTGTCAACATCCTTTGAGTGTCACATTTACATCCTCCATCATTTCTGTAAGGACTGGTACTAGCCATCTATATGTTTTGTGTTCACATGAAAGGATGGGTTCCTAGCTAGAGAAATGACAATGTTACTATGACATTGAATCATACTATAAATCATACTTAGCCCTAATTCTAAACACGGTTTCATAATCCAAATGGAATCCTTAGAAGCATGAGTAGCTTTGATATAATTTGCATCATATCTAGTCTCTTTCTCATCCAACTACTCCACAACACAATCAAAACATGTATCTCTTCATAGATATCCTTCTATCTACATCCCATGGCAAATTAGAATCCACGTAAACTTATAAATCCATTGATTTTAGGTCCCCTAAAACATCACTATGAAAGAAAATGGAATAATTGGAAGTACCTCACAAATACCTAAATAACCTCTTCACTACAACCCAATGTTCATGTCCAAGATTAGCTCAAGACTTCCACTATTTCATAAATGTCTCTTCTAATATAGATTATGTCATATATCAAATTACTAACTACACTCGCATAAGGAACATATGTTATTTCCTCCATGTCTATGGGTGTTTTAGGACACTACTCAATTGAAAGTTTAGTTCCCATAGAGATTGGAACACCCAATGGCCTATAATCTGCCATGTGAAAATTTCTAGCACATAGTTTACCTACTTACTCTAGCTCAACCAAAGCTTTATATTTTCTCCATCTCTCCTTATCTCCAATTGTAAGATATATTTTTTAGCTAGTAAGTCTTTCATATTAATTTGTGTTGAAAATTAATACTTCAAGTCATGAATCACATCCTTATTATTACCAAAGAATAACATATCATCTACGTATAGAGTGATAACAAGGAAATGGCCATTATGTTCTTTCTAATACACACAGTGATATGATTTGGATATCAGAAATCTAAATCTCAAAACCAAAGAATCAAAATTTTGGTACCACATTCTAGGAGTTTATTTTGGACCATATCAAGACATTTTTAATTTTCAAAGGAATGACTTTTTACCTTTTTCAACGTATTTCTCTAACTGTGTCATATAGATCTCCTCTTTCAAGTCACCATGTAGAATTGTTTTTTTTACTTCCTATGTCTAAATCAAAAGATTATTTTATATATAATAGGAGCCTAATAGATGTCCACTTATCAACTAGGGAAAATATCTCACCAAATTCTAAGCTCTCAACATGGGAATACCCTTTTGCAAACAACCTTGCCTTGTTCTTTTCAACATTTTCCATCTAAATTTATCTTCCTTTTGAACACCAATTTACATTCAATGGCATTCCATCCATTAGAAAATGATGCCAAGTCCCATGTATCATTATTTCTAGGTGAAACCATTCCTCATCCATGCAAAATATTCAGTACTCCTTATCTTCCATTTCCATTTCCTCTTTCACAGTTCTAGGCTAATCAGTGTCAACAAATAAAGAAACTATACATTTGAAATTAGAAAAACTATAATATCTATTTTCCTTCTTTGTTGAGTGGACCTATTTAAAGTTTGAAGTGGAGTTTCTTCCTCCTCTTAATATAAAAACTCTTTGAACCCTTCACCTCATCAAGTCCATCATGAATTTCTTGTTCATTTTCTAGTTCATCTTTCTCAATATTGGGTGGTAGATGAAATTCATCCTCTTTTGGTTTTACAACTATGGGTGAAGGCTCAACTTTTCTAAAAATAACATTCACAAGACCACTATTTTCAATCCACATGATCCCAAATATTGTACCTTTTCGAATCAATGTTATAGTTTATGAAGATACATTTTACAACCTTGTTATCAAACTTCAACAGCTTATCCTTAGGAACATGAGAATATGTTGCACACCAAAAAAAAATAATATGTTGAAGGGAGGACATATTTCCCTTCTGAACGTTCATAAAGGTCTTATCCAAAAGATATAATGTGGCAAAGATGTTAATAAAGTAACATGAAGTAGCAGCAACTCTCCCTAGAGTTTCTTCTCTGAGCTACATACACTAACCATACTTCTATTTCTCTCCATAAACATTATATTCATACATTCCACAACTCTATTATGTTCAAAGGTATATGGAGTTATCTTATTTCTTTCAGTGTCATTCTCCTTAAAAAAACTTCTCAAACTTTGCAGAACAAAACTCATTGCCTTTATCAAGCCTTAACACCTTAATATTCCTACCAAATTGACTATCCAAAAGATAATTAAACTCCTTAAACCGGATAAAATCCTCAAATTTAATTATAATAAAATATACCCATGTTCTTCTATAATAATATTCAATGAATAACACATAATACAATGTCTTAGATATCAAATAAACCTTAATTGGAACAAATACATCAAAATGAATTAAGTCCAATAACTTAGAAGATTTGTGAGAACGAGAATAAATTTGAACATGGTTTTGTTCTCCATATATGCAAGGTTGAAAAAATCAAATTTAAGATAACAATCAATAAATTCATCGATGCGATTTTTTATTTATTTTGATTGTCCCTTCTCACCTATATGGCCCAATCTTTGGTGCTATAGAATTATCCTCTCTATAGGTAACTTTCTTTACCAAACAAGAGATTTGTTAGGTACCTAGAAAGCATGACCATCAAAAGTATACTTAGTTTTTTATTGTGAATCTGTATATCTTACATATATCTCCACTACGAAATTGAGGACCTATTACATTGAATGGCGCATGAATAAATATGGAAAAAGTTTCCCACATGAGAACCATTAGTGAGAACCATATCTCTTCAAACCATATTACACTTTTTTCTATAGAAAACAACATCTAGACCAACATCATTAAGTTTTCTTACTAATAGTAGTCTTTGTTCTAGACATGGAATGTGAAAAAATCCATTGATAACCTTCATTATGACATAGAGGAATATGAACAAGACTCTACCATGGCCAACTATGTTAAGAGGAGAGTCATCATTGAGTTATAACATAACAATGTCATATTTCTCATACACTTAAAAATAGTGACAATGGAAATCCATATGGAAGGAAGATACAATGTCTACCAACCATGAATTATACCTTGAATGAGTTTCCAAAGTAGAGATAAAGGCATCCCCACCATAATCTTGAGAATTTTGTTCAAAATCGTCACCAACATCATTGTTTTCCTTCTTATTCTTCTTTCTCTCTTCCTTCAAGTCTCTTTTGAAATGCCAAACCTTGCCACATTTATCCTTGGACTTTACAAGAGTCATATGTCTCCCATGGATTTAGATATTCCATTTTCTCTCTTTATTCCTTTCTCCTTTGATATTCCATGAATAACCAAAGCCTCATTGGTGTATTTAGAATACTTTTTCTTAACCTCCATTAAGAATAAAGTATCCATGACTTTATGAAGATCCAATCTCTTTATAGTGCTTTCAATGGCCATTACAAGGTTGTACCAAGAATTTGCAAAGAACACAAAAGAGTCATATGTTGATCGTACTCACCCATATTCACTTCAAATGAGAACAACTAGGTTACAATAGTATTAAATACATTCACATTATTAGTTATAGAATCACCATCAGACATTCTCAAGGAAAACAACTTTTTCTAATAGAAAAAGATTATTAAAAGAGGATTTAGTTTGACACAAATACCCAACTTGTTCCATAATTTAGTTGAATTTTTTCCTTTAGAAACATTCAATAATACCAAATCAATCAAATAGATCACGATAAATATTCTTTCGTTTCTCTCCAAGACCACCCATTCTTCATATTTCACACTAGCATGTTTCGTTCTATATATTACAACCCATAGATCTTTAAATATGAAAAGATCCTCCATATTGAGCTTCCACAACTCAAATTTAGTTCCACTAAAATTATCCATTTCTAATCTAGATGTGCTCACAATTTTCCTGCAACATGATTTACTTCTACACAATCTCCTACTCAAACCAATATTAGACCAAAAAAACATGACCGTGAGACCTTGGATCCAATGTGATCAAGCTATGATACCAAGAGAAAAGAAGTAGAGGTGTGGAATACACTTCCTACACTAACCAATGAGAGAAGAATGTTCATAAAACTTAAAAAAATAATTGAATATGATAAGAAGAAAAAAAATGAAAGAAATAAAAACCATTACATAATGATTTCCTCGGAAAAACACTTTCGAGTGAAAAAACCCACACTTTAAAGCATGTTCATTGTATTATTCAAGAAATAAATGGTTACAATACATTATAGAGTCTCTATTCTCTTAAAAAGAGAGTTCACAAGTGTCATAGGTGTTCCAAATAAATTTCAATAACATAACAATGAGTTAAAACTCACACACACTATTTTCCTCCAACCCCAGAACTCAATAAATAAGGATCACAACACCATAAACCATTTATGTTTTTCCAATTCTACATGGTAGAAACCACTAACACTTCATTGGAAAATTGTTACTACTTAGAATTGATTTCCTTCTATTGATATGCATTTATTTTCTACCATTACTTAGTAGTTCTCCCCTGCTTTTGGTCAACATATAGAGATCACTCAACAATATGCACTGATATTTATATTTTCCTCAATGGTATCATTTGGGAAAAGTATACATTGTACAAAGATTTGAGTTCTTCGTTGAAAGTGAAGTAGTAATCATATAAAATTATAAAAAACCTAATTAAAAACATTCATTCATTTTCTATTAAATGATTCTGGGTTAACCATGGATAACATCCGATGCAATTAAATATTATAGTATAAAATGAAATATATAAGAGATGATCCACCATAAAACCTCAAAAATAAACCCTAAACACTAAAGATACCAAATAACTCCCGATGAATGACACTAAGAATATAGTCAGAAGAACCCTTGAGGTAGGGTAACACCATCAAATACTCCTTATCAAAGGAATCACTCCACAAGCCATGTTTGCTACAAGAAAATAAAATTAAACACATCTAATACAATGATACTCATGTGTATGTATACTTTATCATGAGTATTCCTAAGGTTCATATGCCAACTGAAACTTATTATTATATTATTTCCTTTTAATTACATAGTGGTATTATTCCATTATTATGGCCACATTACATTCATTTTCCCCTTCGGTACCTCCCTGGATGAAATCTAGTCAACTAGTACCATCCATAAGCATCCATCCATCCTAGTGAAATGTGGAAATGTGGTATGACTATGGTGGAAATGTGGTCTGACTATCGTTTTCCCTCAATATGGATTCTAGTTTCTTCTTGGGATCCATGTCATCACTATGTTACTTTGATATCTCCACATGTTGCTTTTAGTCCTCCATGTGCCCCCATAATTATTGCCTTTATGGTTCCATTTTGATCCATGTTAAGTTTTTTGATGTTCATTCCCTTACCTTGATGATTGATTCTTCTCTATGTGGTGTAGGTGGAAATATAAGTCAAACTTAATGATCGATTCCTCAACATGTGGTTCCTTTGAGATATTTATCCCCTTAACTTCTTCTTCCTATTTATTCCCTTTCTATATATTTTCTTCAAGTGATTTTGTAGGTTATTCTTCTGATTCAACCCTGGATGCTTCATTTCATGTTTCATTAGGTACTACAATTACTTCCCTTTCAAGGACTTCTTCATGTACCTCCTTGTTATGTTCTTGTTTAATAACAGAAATGTCCTACAACGTAATTTTGTTTTTCTTATACCACAAATTCAAAAACTTGTTTTTCATTTTAATATTAATTTTTCCATCTGAGTCCATCCAAGGATATCCCAAAAACATATCGGCTTTATCCATATCTATAGATTAAAAATTTGAATGAAAAAAATATTTATCCATGGTGATATTCAAATCTTTAAAAGTTTGAGTGTTTTAACCTTCAACCTATGTTCTTTGAATATTATTTATGGAAACTCGCAATATTTTATCCAGATTAACATTTATGAGGTTATACTTAAACTTAAGTTTAGTAGAAACAATAATCGTAGTCTCCCCCACTACAAACCTCGACAATTTAAAATTTTATGATACCAATTAAATAAAATGTGTGCATGCTAAAAATTCCCAAATGGTTAACCAACATTATTAAAACATCAATGCAACTAAATTAACATTTTCACATCAACAAATAATTGATTAACACTCAGATTAAGCACATAACATATAATATCACAATTAAATGCAATGTACTGAGGATATAACATACATATAGTAGAATCATGAATGCAAATAAATAAGTGCATACAAAGTTGCATATAAATTACACACAAAAACTTGTCAATACTCAAGAATAGAGTGCACACACATCAATTAAATTCCATAAATATGAATAATAAACAAATATAGAACACATGTCCATTAATATCAATGTGAAATTGAAAAAACAGGATGGATGTTCCACAAAAAATTATATTTTCTACTCCAAATATTAGTAGAAAATCACCCCCAATTTGGGGCTACAAATACACAAGAAATCATGTCTCTCTATTGTACACTCACAACCCAATTTTACCCACAAAAAACATTATTTTTCCTACAACTATCCCAATCCTCCAATTGTCTTCCCATCAACCTACACAACCCAAGGAATGGGATCACCCTCCACTGCACATAATCCCTCAGGCATTCCTACTTCCCTCTAGGGATCCAATACACATTGTATAGGAATCTCCCTTGTTGATTATGACTCTAGGAATGTTAGCTTCAACGAAAAATTCACATTAACAAGATCATTATTGTAGGTTATTTTAGCTAAACAAATATCACTCTATAGGATTAATATCCTAGTCCTTCACGAATTTACAGCTTCAACAAGTTGCCACACATGCCCACTATGGATGCCTTCAAACGTTCGCAATCTTATCTCCCTTACTATCCCAAAAACTCCATGCAAAAATTGTTCTCCTTTCCCATAAAAATTTCCTTGTCTTCCTATGCTTTCTTGACTCTTATTCTTCCCAAAAAATATTTAGTTCACTCTTTCACTTCCCTCAGGCTTGTGTGTATTTATCCCATGCTATCAATAACTATGTGAAGTATCTTTTTGCACCCACCCTCTTACATGAGTTTAATGATTAGGTCTTTGATAGACTCAAGAGGCAATTAGAATGTTTAATACACAATGATAATTTTAGAAAATGGGTTGAGACTAATAGACATGGGTAATTCCCCCCTCCCCTTGGACCCCCTCTTAGACTGTCCCCTATCTTGTACATATCCCTAATTATTACGTTTGTGTCCATTTTCACCCAACGTTACATTTTTTTATTATTTTTGATACCCAATGTTTACATATTACATCATCTGGTTCACAACCATATATTGTACTTAAATTATACATAGCTAAATTAGGCATTAAAAATGGGGATTATACATTCCCCTCTCCCTATAAACTACACCGTACTCGGTCAGCAACACCATAAGACCATGACTATAAAAAAAATCACATCATAGTACTTGGTACTTTTGCAAGTTCAGAACTCCTGCAAAACTTTCAACCAACAATATCTCATTTCCCTAAACCTGTGCAACCCAAGGAATTGTACCCCCTTCTCTACATTGTAGTCTATCTAGTTGTACCACTTACTTTTCCATAGATCCAACACAAATCAGACAGGAAATCTCCAAGATGTGGCTCCATGAATTCCAACTTCCAAAATGAAGCATTGAAGACTTATATACAAATATACATTCAACATTCTTCAAAATTTTGAAAAACTTGTGGATACTCCACCTGCATGGCCTCCTCATGTGACCAAATAACATATTTAGGATTGTAGTGGGTCCATTGAACCTTTACGAGGCTGATGGATTTGTTCCTAAGAACATTGAATTTCCATTCTAGGATGCATATTGGTTCCACCTAAAAGCCTCCTTCATGCTCCACCTGGATCACAGTCAAATCAATTACATGGTTAGGATCAGGAACATATTTATTCAATAAATATACATGAGATACATTATGAATTATCATGGCTTCAGTAAATGCAAGCATGTATGCAACTCGACGTATCTTCTCTAAAAAATTAAACATACCACAACATCTTGTTGTGAACTTTGGGAAACTTCCCAATATTACTGCTAGGGACCTAACCTCCCTAACCCCTCACATAGGTATAATTATATATTTCCATGTAATAAATGATAATATTAATAAGGCCTAATAATAATGAAGAATAAGTCAAATGTAAGAAGACTTAATCGAAGCTTCCGCTTGTAGAAGGATTTACTCTAGATTGTTCCTTTTGATAGATAGATATAGTATAAATAGGAGTAGATGGTATGAGAAGTTTTGTATTGAGAATTATTGTAGTAGAGAATTTCTCTGCTAGAGGTTTCCCCCTCAAAGAGGCAACTGAACATTCTTTCCTATCAATAAAGGTATTATTTGGTGTTATGGTTTCATCTATTGTGTTGTTTTTTTCTTATTCTCTGCAATATTTATATTCCATGTTATTGTAATAGATCTGGTACCTTACAAGTGGTATCAAAGTACTTTCCTTGTAAGAAAATTGTGGGTTATTTTTTTTTCAGGGTAGACGTATTCCAACGTATTAAAGATACAAATGTCTATCATTCAGTGCATAAATCCTCAGTCGGGGAAGCATACACGTAGGAAATAAAAGTGGTACTTAAGAGAACATTTTTGGCCACCCTTGAAACCCCAGTTGGTACCCCTTTGAGTGGTAGCACATCATACATCACCTATATACAGATAGGACTAGATATGTTGAAGCCCTCTGTATATAAACTAATCGACATCCTGGATGATATAGTACCACTGAGAAAAACACTCAAGAAGATACTCTCTAGTACATAGGTAATCGGGTAGTATGGCTAAGGGCATGGTCTAGCCTCCTTATTTGGTGGCCTGAGATATTGGTGTAATGTACCCCAAATTTCCCAACTAAGAATTTTTTTTTGTCAGGGAACATTAAAGTCCCTTGAGTCTCCAACATTGTGTGTGACCCAGAGATAATCCATTATAAATATCTTACTCCCTCACTGTTTCATAGCTGATTTATTTCTTTGTCATTATCCCTCTTAAAGGCCTAAGAAGATTTAAATTCCACTTGTCTCTTACTGTTATATTTCATTATAGTGTTGTTATTGGATTATTAATCACACACTTATTTGTATTGAATATTTTTTTGACCATGACTGTCATATCCCTTAGAATAAACATTAGGTCTATGTCAAGACATGTTATCCACAAAAAAAAAAAAAAGCGTAGCAGACTACGTCATACAAGTTATCAGTTCTCTAAAATCATGGACACAAGATCAACACATATAGACATAGTATTGAGCTAGGAGGCATAAGTCCTAAGCGCTAGGATTTAATTTTTACCCACACTAACAATATTATTTTATCAGAGTACAACGAACATATACCTATACATGACATATTGTTCTATCATAGCATAGTGAAAATATACCTATACATACCATATTGTTTTACCATAACACAACGAACAAGTACCTATACATAACATGGGTAACCCTACTCGATTATTAACATGGTATTCTCATTCTAGGGTTGGACTATTAACATGACTCAACAATTAAGTGGTTTGAAAACTATATTATGGTGGATGACAGGTTGGTTCTTGTAGGCATTTACTCCTAGCCTGGTCCATTAATGGTGAAGCCTCTCCCGTACCTTCCAAAATTGAAACTTAGGAGAAAATGCACAATGTAGGCTCGCTACCTCCCTTGACTTCACATGGCATTGGTATGGGGCGTACCAACCGCTATTACTCCTCTAAAAAGGACCTCGAGGTAACACTTGTTTTCGTTCTTGCCCCTTTAGTCTGTAACACAAAATTGACTTTACCCTGTATACGAATGGTAACTTGGTAAAGCTCATCTCTGGTGAGCAATTGAAGGAGGCAACGCACATCCATGGTTATCCATGCACAAGGGTAACTAAAATTTTTGTTGCTTATGTTCTCTGTGAGAAGTATCCCGTGAATGTATTCTCTGTCTGGCATAATGTAAAATAAATTGAGAGGTTCCATGTACATAATTCATGTTTCTTTTCTTTGTTTGAGGGTTGACAATGTATGACAGTTGTGCCTTTGTGTGTGTTTTCTTCTCAGGATTCCACTGTGTTTAAGGTTCCAGTTATTTGAAACACCCTTAGCTTTAACACTCAGGTTTGAGGGTTATTGTATTTTCTCTCGGTTGGATGTCAGTATTCAATCTTAAAGCCATTTGCAGTCCCTTCCCAGTCAAACTGTGGCTCGAATCGTTAATACAAAATTGAACCCTCTTCTCTTTATCATTTTATTTTATCGTCATTCATATTACTGATATTCTTATACTCTATAAGTCATCCAAATATCTCAAGGCTTCTTCATGTTATTCAGACTTGATTGTTTAAAACTCTCTAGGAAATTTTGTAATTTACATTTTGTATATAAATGGAAAATTGATAGGATCTTATTCATTTGAAACAAATTTTGTTTGTATCCTCTAGTTGTGAAAAGATTTCCTCTGCTTGGAAGAATCGTGGTTTATCCTGCAGCCACCTCGACAACATCCTTCACTTGATCTCCCGTCTGATACAATTATAGAATTAAATCATTTATGAATGGTTTTCCTTTGTCGACCATTCTGCACTAATAAAAGAGAGAGTATCCTTGTTATTAACTGACATTCCTAAGAACATAACCATTTGCCAGGAAATTTTTGCTTCGGGGGCTTCGCCCCCGAACCTCCGCTGGGGGCCCGCTTTCCCCCAGACCCCCCAGCCGGGGGGGATGGACCCCTCGGACCCCGCAGAGGAGGTACCCCCCCTCTGCACTCCCCCTCGTGGAAGAGTGTACATACTTCTGGGGTGTAAATACTTCATGGGGTATAAACACAGCTGAAAGCAAGGACCTATGAATCAGGAAGATAAGCAGGCTCCACAACCAACATGTTTGGCTCCCGAAGCCATCTCTACGAAGCTAAACTAATCTTATTCGACTGCCTTTACCTTAATCATTTTTAGTGTTGCACCAGAAATGAAACTCTCAGTAGCACCGGGATCTATCAAAACACTAAGGATTTGGTCAGCAATGGTACCTGTCATCTCGAGCACATTCGACTAGTGCTCTGCCTGGCGGTTATTCACTGTTGCATGAATCCGATGGGCCTTGCCCATATCTCCCACGGTAGTGGGTCCGACTGATCCCAATGCTCTGGTCCTCTCCACATGAGAGTCATGCTGGTAGTGTGGCTCCCCACATGTCCAACACCCCTTCTTCGGCCCAGTAGTCCTGGTACCCGAAATAGAAGATGACGGCCCACCGGCCTGAAACCCAGGTCTGTTCGGCTGAACAGGCCTAAACTGCAGCTTCTATGGGAGACATTGTTGCTGATGCTGTGGTACCCGATAAGGTGCCCGCTATTGTGGCAACGGTCATTGGGGTGTAGTGAAAGTGGATCCCCTCTGGAAGCCATGATATCCCGGTGTGTGTCTCGCTGGTGTCTGGTGCTGCTGTGTTCCAGATGAACCCTGCCCTGCTGGTCTTTCTAGATTCCTAGTTTGACCCCCACTGATAAGATCCTCCTCTTCTATGAGGACCTTCTATATGGCATCGTGCAAGGTTTGGGGGGCATCACAATCCTAACCTTTGCATGTAGGCCATCGTTAAGGCCGAACACGAACCTGTTGACCTTAAGTTTTTTAGTGTTAAGGCGCAGAGCATTCTGGAGCAGCTCCATAAAATGAGCCTCGTACTCAGGCACCTTACGACATCCCTGTCGTAAGGTGTTGAACTTGTTGAGATGATGCTCGATGAATTCCTCTGAAAGGTACCTGTCTCGGAACCGTTCCTTGAACAGTTCCCATGACACGTCTTCGACGGCCATGTTCAGCTATGGTAGGAGCGTCTTCCACCATAGAAGAGCGCTCCCATTCAGTTGAAAGACCGCCATGCGGACCTTCATGTTGGAGGTATAATTGCGAAGTGCGAAGCACATCACCATGTTCTCCAACCATGCCTCGGCGGCTGCACCATCCGGGGCACCAAAGAACTCGGGAAATTTGACCTTCTCGATTTCACAATGAATGCTATCTGTAACAGCTAGTGCATGCGGCGAAACCTCAGCGGGTGCCAGCGCCCTGGCCTCATCTCTATCCAAAGGGCTTATCAGTGCCTTGGACATGCGCTGAAAAGATCTCATCATCCCGACAACATCGCCAACTTCTATCTGCTCCTGTCCGAGAACCTACTCGTCTCCCTGGGGGTTACACCCCTCAGGTGTGGATGCTACTGGAGGCATCACAGACCCTCCCATAGCACCCCGTCGTCCTTTAACCATGATTACCTGCACGCACACAATCAACTCTATCAACAACAGTATAATTAAATCATGTCAACAAAATCCGTAGCGATCCCAAGTCGCGGGTCGAACCTGCTTTGATACCATATGTAACGACCTCCTCGATTACGCCGACAACCTCTTATAACAAGTAAATTTTTTTATTTTTTTGTGTGTGCGTGTGTACAAGGTAACAAGAAATTATAGTCTACGTTGCCCCATGACGACACATCATGATGCATCCAACTGCGATATCAACATAAAGATCTAGGGCGCTCATCAACATCTTCCAGTAAGGAACAACAATCAACCAACCCAATAAAAAGAATAACTACCCATCCATCCTACCCTGCAATGGTTAGGACCTCCAAGACACATAAGCAATGCTCAAGCCCAAGTTCCCATCGATTTTAACCATTTAAGGTCTCAGGGTTGGCGACTGTTCTGAGGAACATGGAGGTGTCTACATCCTGCCCGACACAATAAGACCAATCCTACTAAGCCAATGATAAAAACATAACCATCACGATCGTAGTCCACAAGGTTATCTACATTAATGCAATTTGTGACAGTGAATCATTAATAACTCATTAAATTACTCATTACAATATTGCATGGGAGGTGTACTTTTAATTCAAATTTCAAGACAATGGCAATCAATAAAGCAAGTAAGGTAATTAACACGTCTTATTCCAACCTTCATTATGAGTCCTACAATGCATGTCTAAAGTGCATAATATCATTAACGTACAATCTAAATTAGTCTTGAAAACATTTCACTTCGCAATTCTAAATTACCAATGACAACAGGGCATCATCTAATTTGTCATTTAAAGAACATTACTAAGAAAGTCTAAAATTCAACTGGATTAGTAATTAAAGTAAAAGTAATCATCAATCAAAATCCAACTAGTTTGTCAGCCAACCATCTGCACGTCATTATAATTCAAGTATCTAAATTGGAACTGAAAAAAGAATATACTCAACACCTATAAGGATGACAAGGCAGGTTAGTAAAATAAGAATTTGTGCTAGCTAAAAAGACATTCTATTTTGTAAAGCATCACTCCTTCCACATCACCCTTTATTATTTACATGGATTATTTTATTTGCTTCCAAATTTCATACAACCACATTCAATAATACCAAAATGAGATAGACACTGGACTTTTACCCAATTTAAAATAAATTCGTTTCTTTTCCAATCAAATCTTATCAAGTTGTTGAATGTGCTACGAATATCATTTACTTATTCATTTTGGGCTATGCTACATGGTTTTAT
>ML778912.1:606272-619183 GCA_009831015.1 Picea engelmannii | reverse complement strand
AAGTGTGAACTCCATGTTGAAGACTAAAGGAATTAAAAACTCCCTCAACTTATCACAACATTGAAATGTTTTAAATTTGATAATAAAATATTTTTAAAGTAGATATTGAAATATTTTAATTATGGTATAGATTAAAATATTTTTATTATTAATAATTTTCAAATACCATGTATTGACTCTACTTAAACATAAAATTAATCACAAATCTCCTTTATACCAGACTGAAAACAATACCTATTATCCCAATGAACAGATAAATTAATAGTTAATGTAAATAAATCAAAAGAATATTTAAAATTAAATTTCAATTTTATGTAAAATCGCTAAAAATCAAATGATTATGATCAGGTGATAGTACTTCCAAAAGGTTATGTGGAGCTTATTTAAAGGTTGATCCCAACAATCAATTCCTAAAGACCTGTGCCACAGTGCTTCTAAATTTAAATTCTTATACGAGGATTTCCAAGCAGATAATGAGTAAAATACAAGTAAAATATAAGTATGGGGTTGGTGAATTGAAGTGGCACATTCTTTTCTATGTTCATGGATATTCAGGCCCACAGTTTATAAAAAAACGCCCACAGTAATATTTAAACGCCCACAGAAATATAAAAATGCCCAGGGTAATGTAAAAACACCCACAGTGATGTAAATACGCCCACAACAATGTAAAAACGCCCATGGAAATGTAAAAATTCCCACTTTGATATAAAAATGACCAGGGTAATATAAAAACGCCCACAGTGATGTAAATACGCCCACAGCAATGAAAAAATGCCCACGGCAATGTAAAAATGCCCACTATGATATAAAAACACCCAGGGTAATATAAAAACGCCCACAGTGATGTAAATACGCCCACAACAATGTAAAAACACCCACGACAATGTAAAAATGCCCAGGGTAACATAAAAATTCCCACGGTGATGTAAATACACCCACAGCAATGTAAAAACGCCCACTGTGATATAAAAACGCCCAGGGTAATATAAAAATGCCCACAGTGATGTAAGAATTCCCACATTAAAATGAAACGCCCACAGTCATATATAAACACGCCCAGCATAATTTATAAACTCCTACGACAATACAAAATGCCCACAGTAATATATAAACGTCCACATTATTACAAAACACCCATAGCCATATTTAAAAATGCCCATAGTCAGATATAAATGCCCATAGTCATTTATAAACGCCTAAAGAACACCAATAAGAAATTGCAACCAATAGTAAGAGAATTCCAGAGCCAAGGATAACTCATCGAAAGGATTGCGGGGTTATAACAGTCTAGGCGCAGAAAACAACAAGAAGGAAACATGATGTTCCAAAGTTCAACACATTAATCATCACCATAAGGATTCATATACAACTTTAAACAATTTCCTTTTATTCTTAAACAAACAAACGCACTTGCGTACCTGTGACCGACGACAAATAACCCGAAGACGCTATCCCACACTTGAGCTCCGTGTTGGTCCCACTCGTCGACCGACGAGACCTCGCCGGTACCTCCCAGCCAACGCTAGGGGTAATCTGCTTCCCCCTTATCCCCCCGAGCCACAAAGGGGCCACACACTATCCAGATGGTACGTCTAGCTCCCATCTCGCCTCGCAAGGCCAAACTACCACTCCTATCCGAGCTGGGAAATCCTAACTCCCCACAAGTAATCAATCCAGTCACAAATACGGCAACATAATGTTACGCTAACAGCCGATCCCCTTCTTCCTCATCTTCCCTTTCTTTTATAGAGTTTTTCCAACCTCCAACTTTCCCTAAATCACATTTTAATTAAGTTTTAATAAAAAAATTCTAAATATTCTCCTTCGCACAAGTGTCGTCCATCCCCCTCTTTCCTCAAATAATTATTTTCTTTAAATTATTAAATTACTCATTTCCCTCACCCACCTAGAGTTGCTCCTAAATTTCCTCCTAGGCGTTCCTAGATCCCCTTACATGTTTTAAATAATTTCCCTAAAAAATGAAGTTGCTAAATTAGCTCAAATTAGAAGGTTCTTAATTGCAGATTCCTTACTATGTTGACCTCGCTTTTTACCATAAGTTCCCAACTTTCCTTTATTATGTTTCCTCCAATTCTTAGTTTCATAAATTTTTATTTTTCCCTTCTTTCCCCTTTTAAATAAAGCCAAAATGGTAGTTGCGCGTTTTACTCTTTTCCTTTTATTATTAATTTAAAATCTTTTCACACTTTCACAATTTAAATAATTTATTTCTTCTTTACAATTTAAAAACATAGATTTTAATTAAATTATTACTCTCTTCATTTTACCCCAAAAATTTATGAAGACTAAAACTATTACCTAACGGGTTGTTTTTGTTTAAATTTTTATCTTTATTTTTATAGGGTCTGTTCTTAAGGTTAGACAAAATTTTACCCTAAGAAGTTTTAGACTTAGGACTTAGATTCTGAACTAGGTGACATTTAATTAGGGAAGTATCTTAAGAATTTCTTAATGTGTTAAAATTCTTAGGGCCATCTAGGTTTGTTCCTTCATCAACATCAATGCGACATGCCCTTCAGGACACACCACGTGCTCCAAGGGTGCCACTCGCCTCGTTCGTTTCTTTTGCACGACGTGCCCTTCAAGATGCACCACGTGCTCCAAGGGTGCCACTCGCCAACTTGTGTTTCTTTTGCACGACATGCCCTTCAGGATGCACCATGTGCTCCAAGGGTGCCACTCACCAACTTATGTTTATTTTGCACGACGTGCCCTTCAGGATGCACCACGTGCTCCAAGGGTGCCACTCGCCAACTTGACTGATTGGTAGACATCTATAACCCCTGGAGTCAACACTCCGCCAGGTGAACTTGTGGGAGACTAAGGGCTCTAAGGAATAAGGCCCCCACCTTATTGCGCACCTCTTAGAATCATCGTGAGCGACTGTCGCAGTCTGCCCTCATGACATCATGGATCCTCTCGAACTAGGTAATCGTTAGAGTACAATTCGGGCCACGATGGGAGTGCTAGTAGGTTGTGGCAAGGCTGTTGTCCACACCTCTCCCTCAACCTCTCTGGAAATTGTGTGTGGCCCCTTTACTCCATATGTGAGTCTGGTCGGCAAGCTATCGTCATCCTGCATCATCAAAAATTGTGTCAGAACATGTCCACATTATATCATCTGATCAAATGTACTAAAATCACAATAAAACAATCAACCCAAATAGTGTACTCGCTGACTCAATCCGGAGTCCAAGGGGTTCCATCGATGCCTCTGCATCCTCAAGGTTCAAAACCCTTCACACTCAGTAAAACTGAGTCAATAGCACTTGTCTATGTCAATGCAATAAACATCATGTCATCAATCATAATGCATCATAATTAAGGACAAATGGTTTAATATCATAAAAGTTTGGATCACTTGCGAACAAGTGTCCTGAAAGAATAGGTTTTCTCAGTGTGCCAGAGTGGGATGTTGCACCTTATTGTTGCATGGAAATTTTACTTCTCTTTCATTATCCCTCTTAAAAGCCTAAGGAGATTTAAATTCCACTTGTCTCTTACTGTTATATTTCATTATAGCATCGTTATTGGATTATTAATCACACGCTTATTTTTATCGAAGAGTTTTGTGACACTAATAGTCATAGCCCTTAGAATAACCACTAGGTCTATGTCAAGACATGCTATCCAAATAAAACAAATGCGTAGCAGACTACATCATACAAGTTATGAGTGCTCTAAAATCAGGGACACAATATCAACACATATAGACATAGTGTTGAACTAGGAGGTATAATTCCTAAGCGTTAGGATTTAATTTTTACCCATACTAACAATATTGTTTTATCATAGTACAATGAACATATACGTATACATGACATATTGTTCTATCATAGAAAAACGAACATATGCTTATACATAACATATTGTTTTACCGTAGTGCAACGGACAAGTACCTATACATAACATGGGTAACCCTACTCGATTATTAACATGGTCTTCTCGTTCTAGGGTTCGACTATTAACATGACTCAACAATTAAGTGGTTCGAAAATCGTTTTATTGTGGATGACAGGTCGGGTCCTGTAGGCATTTAATTATGGCCTAGTCCATTAATGGTGAATCCTGTCACGTACCTTCCAGAATTGACACTTAGGAAAAAACGCCCAACATAGGCTCACCGCCTCCATCGAATTCACATGACAGTGGTATGGGGTGTACCATCCATTATTAATCCTCTAACGAGGACCTTGAGGTAACACTTGTTTTGGTTCTTTCCCATTTAGTCTATAACATAAAAGTGCCTCTGCGATGTATACGATCGGTGACTTGGTAAAGCTCGTCTCTAGTGAGTGATGGAAGGAGGCAACACACATCTGTGTTTCTCCATGTACAAGGGTAAGTAAAATTTTTGTTTCTTATGTTCTCTGTGAGAAGCATCTCATGAATATTCTCTATCTGGTGAAATGTAAAATAAGTTGAGAGGTTCCTTGTACAGACTTCATTATTCTTTCATATGTTTGAGGGTTTAAAATGTATGACAGTTATGCCTCTGTATGCGTTTTCTTCCCCGGATTCCACTATGTTTAAGGTTCTAGTTAGGTAAAACACCCTTAGCTTTAACGTTGGGGTTATTATATTTCCTCTCAGTTGGATGTTAGTCTTCAAGCTTAAAGTCATTTGCGGTCCCTTCCCAGTCAAACCGTGGCCTGAATCGTTAATATTAAATTGAACCCTCTGGTCTTTATCATTTTCTTTTATCATCGTTCATATTATTGATATTCTTATAATTTGGAAGTCATCCAAATATCTCACGGCTTATTGATGTTATTCAGACTTGACTGTTTAAAAATCTGTAGGAAATTTCGTAATTTACATTATGTATATAAATGGAAAATTGATAGGATATTATTCATTTGAAACGACCTTTTTTGTATCCTCTGGTTGTGAAAATATTTCCAGGAAGAATCATGGTTTATCCCGCGGCCACCTCGGCAACGTCCATCACTTGATCTCTCGTCTGATACAATTATATAATTAAATCATTTATGAAGGGTTTTCATATGTCGACCACTATGCACTAATAAAAGAGAGAGTATCCTTGTTATTAATTGTCATTCATAAGCATGTAACCATTCTCCACCTCATCTACTAATTGTATGCAAAATGTAAATGTAGGGTTCGAACACATTTTTCATAGTTAGGCTTCAACCTATGTATTGGGTTGTTACTATAAATTTCTATACACTCAGACTTTCGTATTTACCTTCATGTAATGCTATTTAATTTTAATGATATGTTTTGAATATACACAGGTCGCATCTTATGTGCCTCTACGAATGCTTATTATTTTAATAATTAATCATTGTGATCGTTACACCAAATCAGAAAATCCACTGTGTGATTTCAGGGAATTAATTGGTAGTTTTGTTTAATCATTGATCTTTCCACAGTCGAATCCTTGCATTTATTTGGTCCTCTACACAGAGTTTGGAGAATTATTATTATGCTCTTCTTGTTGATTACTCTATGCATAGTCTATTTTGATGATAATTGGTTTCACTTCTTTTCTTACTATCGCTTCTTCTATTTTTCAAATGAAAATTCTATACACGGATATATGAAATTAATGATGGGCCCTTCCGTTTTGAGAAGGTACCCATCAATCAGTTTTGTGTCCACTCCTCCTCTTCTTGGATCGTGGATAGATTGCCTCGCAAGGAATAAAAGGTGATCTAGATTTTCGTCGGGACTCAAGCTAAGTTTTTTACTTGGCTTATTCTATTGTTTGATATTAATAGAATTAAAATGCTATCAAGTTACTAAACCCTTGTTTACTTCTTTCACAGGTTGTGCAAGTTGATGTAATCAGATGAAGGAATAATCTTTCCTTGAAAGGTATTCGAGTTCCATGTCCTTCCTTGAACGATCTATGCACACATTAATCTTCAGCTACATACAGATTTTGTGTATACTTTCTTAGAGATTTGTTTACAATACAAAAGGTTTTGGAGTTTTTGTTCTATGGTACTCCAACTGTAATATGTTGAACAATGATCGATTCAATATAATGGTTTCTTTTGCAAGATACTTTGAATTCTAATAAACCACTATATTTTTGTAGTAATAACAATGTATTCAAATTGTTATTCTTTCTATCTATTCTTTGTGGTGTTTTTGTATGTATAGATTTGAATAGAAATTCTGAATATATATATATATTCAATGGCCAATAGGAACATTAAAATAGTTCTAGTATTTCTTTATGTATGAGTGCAAGCGTGCACACACACACACACACGTATATATATATATATATATATATATATATATATATATATAAACAATATTTCCAGTATCATTTAACTATGATAAGCCATAGTAAAACATGGTCATGCAGTCCCTTAAGAATTGATTTCACTTATGTATACATAGTCAACATACTCCTAACAAATAATGACCTTAAATATAACATTGACAAAGGAATACAAGCTGAGATACATATCTGAAACTTGATGTTGGAATACAAATGGAACAACCACGTTCCACCCAACCATAGATTAGAACAACCAAGTTCACTTGTCCTGCTCACCCCCTAGCCTGACCATGAGTCCATAAGGGCAAACTGAATGATCCTCCTTAGCTATAGTCACCATCCACAGATCGGAAAAATATTTTTATTCGCACAAACAATGCTCATAACAAAAAATAGTTCCTTTTCCCAACATACTAAGCAATGTTCTGCATATTCCATATGTTGTTTTTAATATGAATCCATGTGCCTAGGTCTTTCCTTCCCTCCTTGGGGAAATTCATTGCTTTACAAATCCCTGATTTTTAGGGGCTTCTAGTGGTCAAATTCCACTTTTTCAACTTGTAAAAATCAGCCTTGATGTAACTCAAACATGTTCCCCAATCATGGAGTCATGTTCAACTATTTTTAACCTAGTTGTTCCATTTATCTTCCAACATTAAATTTGTTAAAAGTTTTTCTTACACATGTTTCAAATAAAAAAGGACACTTGGGAAAGTCAAATATTTTCCCAATAGCGATCAAATAATTAATGACAACAATCAAAATTCCAAATTCGAATTTTCCATAAATGGAAAATAATTTCCAAAAATGAAAGTTTATTTCAAAGTTCACTTAGAATTTAATATTCTAAAATTTGAGGATATTACAATTGGGTCGAGTAATACTATTGGACCCTAAATGTATATCATAGATTTATAGCAGAGGGAAAAAAAAATTCTGTAGAAACCCTGAATAGCCTAACCTTTGGGAAGGAAACATAAATAGAGAAGACAAGAGCTATTGCTATGAAACTATACCTTCTTCACTATGGTTGTGAAATTCCAACACATTTTTTTGTTAAAAATTTGGCCATTTCGTCACTATAGTATAATTCAGATCGGATTATAACTCTGCAGAAGTAAAAAAAAATTTGGATCCTACCAACACCATTATTTGAGACCTATCCCATTAGATTCCTCTCTTAACCCTAATCATAGTAATACTTATCATTTTCAACATTTTTTTTTGTAGACCCGACTCTTTCCTGACACCCCTATTGGGCATATATCTCATTGACTTCCTCTCTTTTCATTGATCATAGTGTTACTAATCACCAGTAACTCATTTATGTGTGGTCCCGTTTTTCTTCCTATCCCATCCCCATGGCCCACACTCATAGCCAAGATTGGGAACATCATCTCACTACCTTGGCAAAATATCATGACCAAACCTAGAGTGATATTTCTTCCACCATGTCTAGTATTTTTAACATAAAATCCCGACTTACTCCACTTGAATCCCTTCCCACAACCATAACTCAATTGACTGCCACCTGTCAGGAATGCTAGGATGCACTGAACAATTTGACCTCCTTGTTTAAGCCCACCCCAGATCCTTTTTCTTATTCCACACCTTATAAACTTGATGGTCTTGAATCCTCCCATTCCACCTCTTTTCCTCCCCACAACTTTCAACGGGACCTGCATCCCCCTCACATGGAGGTGAATAAATTTGATGGCCCGAATCCCACAGGCTAAGTCACTTAAATGGAACATTATTTCTCTTTATACGACATTATTGATGACCTAGCCAAACTAAGGTATAGTATTCTCTATATAGATATGGAACATTGGAAATGGTGGCAATGGAAAAAAAATGCCCTCCAAGGGTATGTGGATCAGACAAAATTTTTTGGAGATTTTTGAGAATGCTTTGACACTGACACCCACCATTTAGGTCATTTGAAAAAGTTGAAAAAATATGGCACAATGGAATACTTTATACCTTCTTTTGATCAATTGGATTTCTGCAAAGAGGGCATGTGTTATTCTCTTTTCCTAGAATGTTTTATTAGTGGCCTCAAGAATGAGATATGTGCCCATGTCCTCATGGCTCAGCCTTTGAGTTTGGTGGAAGCTACTAAAAGAGATAAGTAAGCACAAAAAGTTGTCTCTTCTCAAAATAGAAAACCCTCCTTTATTCCTCTCCCTAAACCAATCACTCCCACTCCTCCTTCCACTCCCCTAAAGATCCAGAACTGGACCAGAGAAGAAATGGTTGAACTCTAAGGTGTTTGTTATAATTATGATGACTAATATTTTTTTGGGCACAAGTGTAAGGAACAAAATATTTTTATGGACATCTCCGAGGATGTTTTTGAAGAATATTTTGAGGCTCCCCTTTGGCCGAGTCACCTGGACTCAATGACATGACTCGGCCTTCTGACCTTCTCGAATTTGAACTGGTCATTTCCTTGATATCTCTCATTGCTTTCTTTGTTCCCAAAACCATCCAGATAATTTTCTACATTAAGAATCAGAAGGTCATCATCCTTGTTGACAGTGGAAGTACTCATAATTTTATTCATCATTGCATTTCCCAAAAAACTAATTTTTATATACGTGCAGTCAATAATTTTCAAATCATGATTGCTAATGGTAGGTCCATGAAATGTGGGGGCCGTTGTAAAAATTTATGTCTCCAAATTGGTCAGTACCACATGAAATATTATATATTTTCTATCAATATGGGTGGTTGTGACATCGTGTTGGGTGCCGAATGGCTCATGAATATTTGTCCCATTCTCATGGATTCTAAGGAATTAACCATGGAATTCAACCAGGAGGGACACCAATATAAGTTCCAAGGAATCACAATAGCTTCCCCTAAGATCATCAGTTCCCATTGCATGGGAAATCTCCTCGAAAAAGGTCATTACGTCATTATTGCACAACTCCATTCCATTCACTCCACTAAGACATGCTTTGTGTTGTTGGACCTCCAATCAATCCTCTCCAAACATCAAGTTGTTTTTTCCACTCCCCAGGGACTCCCTCATTCCCATGGTGTTCCTGATCATTACATTCCCCTTGTCCTCAACAACCTTCCTCCAAATGTCTGTCCCTATCATCATCCCTTTTCCCAAAAAAAAAGAAATTGAGAAAATTGTTCAAGAATTTCTCACCGCCGATGATATCCGTTATAGTACGAGCCCCTATTATTCTCCTATGGTCATGGTAATTAAGAAAGAAGGTTCTTGGCACATGTTTCCTGAATTTCGCACCCTCAACGAAATCACTGTCAAAGAAAAATTTCTCGTTCCTATCATTGATGATCTCTTGGATGAATTGAGTGGTTCCCAATTTCTTACTAAACTTGATATTCATTCTAGCTACCACCAGATACATATGAAAGAGGAATACATTACTAAGACTTCATTTCTAAATAATGAGGGCCAGTGTTATTTTTTTTCCATGCCCTTTGTCTTATGTAATGCTCCCTCCACTTTCCAAAGCCTCATGAATCATGCCTTCCATCCTTTTCTCCGTCATTTTGTCTTATTTTTCTTTTATGATATTCTCATCTATAGTTAAAATTGGAAGACCCATCTTGTTCATGTGGATATAGTTCTACATCTAATCTCTCAGCACCAAATTTTCCTCAAACAATCTGAATGTTCTTTTAGAGCCTCGAAATTCGAGTACTTGGGTTATATTGTTGACAAGTCGGGTGTGAGGGTGTATCTTAAGAAGATTGAAGATATGCAAGATTGGCCTCACCCAAAGACTCTCGAAATATTGCATGGTTTTTTTGTCTTAATAGGATATTATCGCAAGTTTGTTATGAATTATGGAAATATTACAACGCTTCTCACTACTCTCCTTAAAAAGAATTATTTCACTTAGAATCTTGCAACTCATCAGGCCTTTCAATCCTTGAAGGAAGCTACGTCCACTACTCCAAACTTGGCCCTTCCTTATTTAACAAAGACCTTTTTCCTAGAATGTGATGCTTATGGTAGAGGAATTGGAGCAATCCTTATGCAAGATGGTCGTCCTTTGGCCTTTACCACCAAATAATTGTCAGAAAGACATTTGGGCCAATCAATCTATGAAAAGGAAATGTTGGCTATTCTACATGAAGTAGATCTTTGGATCCCTTATTTATTGGGGTGATGCTTCCAAATTAATACAGATCATCAAAGCCTCGAGTATTTTCAAGAGAAATGAACTTCCTACTTGAAGCAACAAAAATGGGTGACTAAGATCTTTGGATATGATTATGAAATCATTTACAAGAAAGGCGAAGAAAATGTGGATGTTGATTCTCTTTCAAGAAAATATGAATATGAAGGGTCACTTTTTTCCCTCTCCTTCATTGTACCAGATTGGATCCAAGATGTTCGTGAGGAATGGCTACATGATCCAAAAATTTTGCATATGATCAAACAATTGCAAGCCAATTATCTAGTTTCCCCTGGGTACTCTTGGAACAATGATGATCCTCGCTACAAATATTTTTTTTATTTAAGTAAATAGTTAGCACTTAAATCCACAGTTCTTTCTGAGCTTCATGCTGCACCCACAACTAGGCACTTAGGGTTTACCAAAACCTGTGACCAGGTCAAACGTTAGTTTTTCTAGGATGGTATGAAATAGGATGTTCGCGCTTTTATGACAGAATATGATGTTTTTCAATTCAATAAGGGTGAAACAGTCAAATCTCCTGGCACACTACAACCTATTTTGATTCCACCTTCTATTTGGAGGGACATCTCTATGGATTTTATTGTGGGATTACCTAAAAAGGGAAATAAGTCAATCATCATGGTGATTCTTGATAGTCTTTCCATGTATTCTCATTTTTGTTCTCTTCAACACCCATTTACCATGTCCATTGTGGCTCAACTTTTCATGGATCATGTGTTCAAGATTCATGGCATGCCTCCTTCCATTGTTTTTTATCAACATCCCACTTTCACCAAAATTTTTTTGCAAGAACGTTTCAGGCTATAGGACACCCAATTGCATCTCAGCAGGACCTATCATCCCCAAACTGATCGTCAAACTAAAGTTGTCAACAAATGTTTGGAGACATATTTGATCATGTTTTTTTATCTGAAAGGAAAAATTAGTGGGATCAATTTTTAACACTAAATAAATGGTGGTACAACACTTCTTACCATACAACTACTCGCATGACTCCTTTTTAAGTAGTATATAAAAAAAAGTCCACCTTTAGTTCTCTCATACATGCCAGGTGTCTCAAAGGTCCAAGCGGTTGACCAAACACTTACAATTCAAGAGGTTTTTCTTTGTACCCTCAAAGAGAATTTGTTCATGTCTCAAAATAGTATGAAGCAACAAGAAGATCAAGGTCACTCTAAACGTCAATTTGTTGAAGGTGGCCAAGTGTTTCTTTGAATTCAACCTTATAAGAAAACTTCACTCAAGGCCGACCATTTTCATAAATTGCCGCCCAATTTTTATTGTCCTTATACAGTTCTCAAGAACGTGGGAGAAGTGGCATATTAGTTAGATTTTCCTATTCATTCTAAGATCCATCATGTTTTTCATGTCTCTTTCTTAAAGAAGGTGATTGGAACTATGTACCAAACTCAAACCATCCTTCTCGAATTGGATGAAGAAGCCTCCATCTAGTTGCAGCCACAAGTTGTTTTGCACCAGCGTGATTGTCGTATTTGTCAGTGCACCATCAAGGAAGTGTTAGTCTAGTGGAAAGATACAAATCCAACATATTCCACCTGGGATCCAACTACCATTATGTAAAAAATTTCTCATCTCAAGCCTTGAGGAAAAGGTTGTTTTTAAGGGGGATGGCATGTTAGAGACCTAACCTCCCTAACCCCTCATGTAGGTAGAATAATATATCTCCATGTAATAAATTAAAATATTAATAAGGCCTACCAATAAAGAAGAATAATTCAAATGTAATAAGACCTAACTGAAGCTTCCACTTCTAGAAAGATCTTACTCTAGAATTTTCTTTTAGATAGATAGATATAGTATAAATAGAAGTATAGGGTATCATAAGTTTTGTCTTGAGAATTATTTTAATAAAGAGCTGCTCTATTGGAGGTTTCCCCCTGGAAGAGGCAAGGGAACATTGTTTCTTATCAATAAAGGTATTATTTGGTGTTTCGCTTTCATCTATTGTGTTGTTTTGCTATTATTCTCTGCAATATGTTTTTTTCATGCTATTATAATAGATTTGATACCTTACACTTACTGAGCTCCTTTTAACTTTTAATTTTAGAAACACATTCTCACCGAATTTAAATTCCCTATATGTCCGGCTTTTATCGATACAAATATTTTTTGTTTCCTATCAACCCTTCAAAATCTACCCAATCTTTGCCATCTACTCTTCAATTTAATTTGTTAATTATGGCCGAATTAATGCTCTATTTGTTCAGTTATCGCAACTTACTAGTGTGTTGCATTCCCTACCATACAAGGCTTCAAATGGGCTCATCTTTAATGATATATAATACCCATTATTCTAGGAAAACTCATTTAGATGAATGTAATATTACCACATGGAAGGCTTGTCCATTACATGCATTCTCAACATATAAGCAATTATCTAGTTAGTCCTATATGTTTTCCCATTTGAATTTGAATGTTGC
>ML778912.1:577544-590433 GCA_009831015.1 Picea engelmannii | reverse complement strand
ATTTAACCTTAAAATATTACTTTGTTGTTTGATGACTATGATAAAAGTGATCTAAGTTTCATGATCATCAAATTAAATCATTTTCCTCAGAAGGATTTGTTTAGCAAGGAACTTATCAACAACATCATGAAAATAATGAGTCGGTATATGATAGTGATGAATCTCAATCACAGGAATGGAGTAAAGGAGATTATGATAAATTATCATATCATCCTTTTGTTTTGTTTTTTTTCATCTATTGGTGATCAACATATTCAAGAAATTAATATGTTCACATTCGACAATTTAGAATCAAAACCTGAGTGAGATAGTAAACAAAATGAAGTTATCACAACTGAAAAATACGGAAGGTAATTTCTTGTTTTTTTTTCTTCATTTGAAAAATTTCAAGTACGGAAATATGATATCATCCATGGAGAAGAAAGTATACAGAGGCATCCTTCTCTCTTGGATCAGCCGAAAGTTTTTTATGAGTTTTATGATCCAGTGGATTTGTTGATGGATTGGGTTTTTCAAGGAGTCTCTTATATCAAAATTTTGGGCATACAAACAAGTTCCAAGAGTAAGTGCAAGATGCCCATTAAATTTCTGCTACAAATGTCATATTCTTTCTACATTTTCTTATTCAGCTAAATGCAACCTAGATTAGGCGTCCAACTAATTAGTTATCTTGTTGCATGATTTCACTGGAAATCTTATTACACTTGATCAAGAAGAGTTTAGATGATTAGAGTAGGGGTGTGATGAATAATCTCTCTTTCAATCATTTATTTTTTAGTTTATTTTGGTGTGAAGTAGATCAACAATAAGACTCCATAGCCTAATCGATGCACATGCACTGCTATGGTTTGGGTTTAACATTGTTTGGTTTTATGATTTTCTCTTTAGCTGAAATGTGCAGTTAAAATGAAGAAACAAGTGTACATGTTCTAGTGCTTTGAACAGTTAAATTGTAGCAGTAGAAACACAATAAGAGATAAATTCCTGAAACAAATATAAAGGCATCTGGTCTACTTGTTCTTGATGCCTCACAGGGAGGACATCATCCGGTAGCTGGAGCCAATGTTGGAACACATGTATGATAGGGTTAGTCTTTGAGTTTTGTAGAGTTTGTTAAGGCATGTTAGAGGTGTTTGTGACATTGATGACAAATTTTAAGAGTTTTTGACAAAGTGATATTTTGGTAGCATTTTCACATAAGAAATAGTCTTTGTGCTACCAAAATGCATGTGTAAAATAAAAATATATATAAATACTTGAATTCCAGTCCAGACGTGGGCACCCTTCAAAATTTTAATTGAAAAAAAATAAAAAGGATGATCCTCATCATTACTATCCTATCCATGCCAAGTTAGACCTTGAGGTTTCCTTCAAACCTCCTATTAGTTTTCCTGCATGTATGAGCTATCAAGTTGTGGAAATTTATTTCATTATTCCAACTCTACTTCACAAACTATGTAACCCCTTTCATTGTGCGATATAACAGATTTTTTAAACCTCGAACCCATCTTTAAACCTTGTGTTGGATACTTTTCTTGAGGTCATCATCTAGGTTTCAAGTCTTAAGTTTTGTTTGCACAAGAGAATTATTTTCAAGAACAGGAAGGAAGCTACGAAAAGAATATTCTATAGCAGAGAAATATGGAGCTAAAAGTATCATGCAACCAGATAATAATTTTGGGCAAAAATTGCACCTAATTCTGCAAGGATGGCCCAGTTTCATATAAAATTCATTTTTCCTTCAAAGAATTTTCTTAATAAGTGATAAGTTTATATGGTTATATTCTATGGTTCATAACCCAATTTGTAAAGGATAAATGACTATATAAAGGACAACGATAATGAGAGTCATGTGTCAAATAAGTTACATTAAATACCAAATGACAAGAAGGTGTCGAGGATTCCTACATGTGTCATGATCTGAATTTCAAAGTATGCACATGTCAAAAGCTTTTGAAGATGTCAAAGAGATTGAAATTTTAGTCAAAGATGATTGAAGATTCCTCCAAAAAACATTGACCAGATCAAAGAGAAGCACTGAATCATTTTAGCAGATGAAAAACAAGGTTTCATGTGGTTTTGTTAAAAGTTTGAAAAGGTGTTGCCATAGTTTTCTGAAATACTCAGTTTTTCTGTGTTTTAGTCATTGTCTTTGGGCACGTTTTCCGAATAGATGGAGATGAATTTTTGAAAACCGAAAGAGTTTTTTTTCATGAACGGGCCCATTCAAAACAACCCCTCTCAGTGTTTACATAGGTATCACAGTTTGAGAGATCCAGAGGAATATTTGAG
Organism: Picea engelmannii; assembly: GCA_009831015.1. Lineage (NCBI taxonomy): Eukaryota > Viridiplantae > Streptophyta > Pinopsida > Pinales > Pinaceae > Picea > Picea engelmannii. The sequence continues at coordinate 588,141 of ML778912.1, read as the reverse complement.
ACCTATTTTTCAGAATTTCTCCAATGTATTTCTTGCAAAAATGTATGTAATATTCAGAAAAACAAAGTACACAAATTTTAAAGGAAACATGATATTTGATGGATCTCAATTTTTCCTTAAATAATTATGAGCATTTAAAACACCTGTATATATCATTTAAAGGATGGGATTCATGAGAAAGTGGCAGCAAAACTTCGGTGAAAACAAAATCCTTAAAGTTAGGATCTTTAACAAATTTTCGCTTTTTGGGTTACACATCATGTTTCAGTTTGGTCTGTTTTGAGCAAGAAGTATCCTGGTCCCTATTTTGATGTAATAAAATGTTATGAAAATAATTTTGACCCTTCTGTTATATGGAAATGAAAAATAATGTAAAGGGAGGAGATCTCGAGAGGAATTGGAGAGTGTAAGGGTAGGCTACAACTTCATGTTATAGTTTGATTGGATAAGATTGAAATTTGTCATCTTTGATCATCATGAGATCACTGGTCATTTGAACTGAATAATCATCTCATGTACTCTTTTCTTCCTCTATGAGTAAATGTGTTTCACTATTTCTAGTTTACAAGCTTCAACTCTTATGTAATTGAAGGAATCATTACATAGCATGTTTTCGTATGATGTGTTCATTTTCATATTTCAATTCATATGTCTGAAATAATTTCATGTTTTATGAATTGTTCTTCATGTTTAATTACCAACTATAACTAAAAGAATTAGTTGATGTGTTTATCATTCCTTCCTATTTATTCTTTTCATTTCTTCATAGAAAGCCACAACCTTTATCCATGTTTATATGTTCAACTCCTTGGTCTTTGACATATCTTGCAAACCTAAAACCTTGGCCTTGAATATTGATTAATAGATTGAGTTTCCTAACCTTTTCTATATCCATCCAAGCAAGAAAAGAACCAATTATTGAATTCCTTGACACTGGTCCACTAAAAAATCAAGGAGGTTGTCTCAAGGAGTAAAAGTACCAACTAAGTCCATTCATGGATATCCCAAAACAATATCCATATCATCCATATCTATACCCTCGAAATTAGAATAAAACACATATTTGTCCATAGTGATCTTCAAATATTTAATAATTTGAATATTTTCACCCTCAACCTCTGTGCTTTGGAAATTATTTGCAGGAACTTGCAATCTATAAACTAATTGAAATTGATAATTTTTTGTTGGCTACTAGGGTTAACAGAAACAATAACCTTCTCTTTTTGAATGCATCCATGGACATGAAGTATGGAGTTTCCACATGAAAATAAACCCTTGGTGTGTTATATATAATTTTTTACATTATGAGACCACCTATATAAAATTTATTGTTCAAATGCTCCATCAGAAAGTTTCATCATCTTGGCAGGGTCCAATGATTGTCACCATATCTTAGCATCATTTTTGAAGATAAGGGGTAACATAAATTTCCAGTTTTTCCAAAATAACTTCTCTTATTTTATAAATTATTTGATACTAGGGCCATCATATTTCCCTATAAAATGCATCTTTCTATGAAAACCCCAAATAAAAAACTAGGGTTTGTAAAAATTTATCGCACGACATTTTCGAGAAAAAACCCGGGAAAATGAAGGAATTTAAAATACTCATAACTTTACTTACTAGACATCGTTTCACCTGATTTTTTTTTTTAAATTGGGTATTTTTTCGATAGGAATTCAAACATCGAATTATTTTCTTCAAATTATGAGAAAAAAGTTTCATATCTCATTCTGAAGTGTGCCACCCCCTTTTTGTCCTTTGAAAAAATCTGCAAAATGACCCAAACACTTCTTCCCTTATTTTTCTAAGGAAAGGGATCTAATACCAAATGTTAAATACCTCAATAGATATACAAATATAGTTCAAAAATAACCAAGAATAAACCAAACCATTCACAAATAATGAACACCAGAATGTAGACAAAACCCTTGAGGTAGGGTAACACAATATATTATTCCTTATGGAAGGAATGCAGTCCCAAGCAATATTTACTTCTTACAATAATGGTATTATTCACCATTCTCCAATACATTACTTACACTTCTCGCTATAATATTATTTATCTTCTAGGAAAATTCGAGAGCAAGAATCTTCTAGAAAGACTATTTATTATACTTAAGTACCATAGTGGGCCTTGTTAGCACTAGAAGTCACCTTCTGATTGTAGGGGAGGTAAGCCCAGTACCCATCTCTTTGTATGACACAATGAATAAATTTAAGGGGGGTGGAATGGGCATAGACTCAAGATGATATCACTTTAACTCAGAAAATTGGAATGGTATGCATAAGCATATGAGGTCTTGATTCAACTTCAGTCAGTAATTTGGATTAAAGGTTAATAGAAGGAAGACTTGGTTAGGAGAATGTAGAGGTATTCTATGGACATTAGGTCTTCCAACAACCTAAGAAATAAAAACTAAAACACAAGATCCTATTGGATTCGAAGTTTAAGACACTGAAGTATATTTAAGAAACACAATCATAACAACACAATGATCAAACATATATCACGATGCAGCTAGAACAAATTGACTGGATCATCCATGCTCGACCTCTTCAGTGTGAGATGGAAAAACATAAAAAAAACTAATTTATTAAAACTGGTCAAATACTGTTGAAATCAAACCTTCATAACAACATCATATGGCCCTCGATTGGATCCTACATGCCTGAGTGTTCTAACAAAGATTTTACAGAGATATGGAAAGAAGGTGACTTATATTAAACAAGAAATCTCAAATCCTATTACATAACAGATAACCAGAGATTTCATCAAATATTTATAATGTGGAAGCCTAACTCAACCATCGACCATAACAAAATATCAAAATGACTCCTATATACTTAGAGAAAAACAACATATATGTTCTCGAGTCTTTTCATTCAAGGAATTACGTTTGCATGCTCTATGATAGACTATGTCTGCAATCATTTGTCAGACATGAGCTTCAGTCAGACATGATCATGTTTCAGAAAGGACCCGTGGACGAGTCGACTTGCTGACAGTCCTTTTGAGATTTCCAATTATGGAGGAAACGATGTTCAACCACCACCCATCCAACTTCATTAATTGTCTCCCCTAGGATCCAGATAGGCCCGATTCAACTCGGCACCTAGAAACGTGGGGACATCACCTTGCTCTCTGGCCATCTGGATCTGCATTAGATGTTCACGAGGATATGGTGCAAACAACATGAAATTTGATTGGACGAGGACCAGGCAGGAGGTTATGGTGACAAAATTATGATTGAGAATATGTGGGTGTCAAGACGCAGGAGCTGAGTAGGAAGAACGAGGATATGTGTTAACATTAGGCTCCATGGGGGATAGAGTCCTCCCTGTGAGGCTCTAAGAAGTCTTTTTGCAGTTTCAGTGCCTTAGTATTTGGATATGGAGTCATGCTCAAAAACATCCTGCTGAGGAATCCAGGCCAACCCTCACACTATTCTTCTTACAGACTTAAAGAAAACTATAATGTTCCTGACTTTGCTAGTCTAGGAAACGTTGCTAATGTGTGTGTAGGATCAAAGGCTTACAACATATAAATTATCATACAAATAATAAACATGAAAAATGACTGCAAAGTTTGTATTACGATATCTCTGTGGATTACAAAATGGCCGAATGTGGTTGAATAACTGACAATACTCGACTAGATCAACATACAAAGGATCTTAGTCAGAATATAAATAAGCAACGGTGGATGAATAAAATAACAACACTCGGCTATATCAAAAGACAAAAGGATCTAAGCCGGAATACAAATAATAAACTAAAAGATAATACCCGAAATATGGGAGCACTGAGGAATCAATGAAGAATGATGGAAGACCTGGATGATCTTCCCAGTGACTAGCGTGTGTCTTTCAACACTGAAATTAGCCAACTTGTGTCTTCCTCCTAGAATACACTGAACTATCTCTCCTGAGATGTGCCTCTTCTCCTCAATCACAATTCATAATATGCATAATGATGAATTACGTCACTGACCCTTCCTTTATAGCTTTCCAAAACCCTAAATCCCTGTTGAAACCCTAATTCATTGTTGACTTCCAAAACCCTAAATCACTGTTGAAACCATAATTCACTATTGAATTCTTCCCTCCAAGTGACTTTTACTTTATTTTATTATTCCTTGATTAAATCACTTAGTTAATTAATTAATTAACCATTTTACCTCTAAAAAGTGATTTATCCATCCTTATGGCTTCTCCAGCCACTGAAATTCACTTCTCACCATCTTATCTTGTAGTGCTCTTCTTCCCGATTCCGATGAGCTATCACACTAAGAGGTTTCTCCAACTAATATGCCAATTATGACCTTCTTAGTGAATTTAATTAAGATATGACCCATAATAACTCAAAAGTATGAAAATTGTCAGAATGCAACGAAACCAAAGCCAAGCTGTGCAGAATGGATCCTGGTGATGAACGATGCAAGTCGGGCCCAAATAAACCCCTCAATATCTCTCGAACTCTCTGTCACCCCTATCTAGCTACTCGGGTAGGCATAACACTCTGAAATGTTGTAATGTTATAATGTACCAAAATAGGGACATTACAGTCCTCCCTGCCGAAAGATTGCTTGTCCTCAAGCAATAACTGAATCCAAATACATATGATACCAGGGTCCCATATCCACTCGTGTGACACAAGGTAGACTCCCCTCAAGATGTGTTCTCTCTGAGTGCTCACCATGCATGACATCCACATGCTCCTGATGAGTAGAATGATCAATGGCCAAAGAATCTCAGTCAACTCCCCGAGCAACCACTCTACTCTAAACTCAACTCCATCAAACATTGAACTACCAAGCATTCCAATCCCCAGATCCCATATCAAAATATGAACTACAATGCCTTGTGAGATATAATCCTATAACATATCACTACCATGAGTCTCCTGCAAATAACACATGGTCTCAAACCGAAATGAGTTTGTCCTACCAGACCATACCAAACCCAACACAACCCCCACCGATTGAACATGTTGCTTCCATAGTGAGGTACTAGAAGACCTTAAAGAATCACCAACCAGTGATGTGCTCTCCCCAATATTGAAACTCAATGGAAAATCAAGGGGACTTCCCCTTGCAAAGGTCCACTCGTCTGCACCAGTCAATGAAATACCCAACCCTGTAATCCCAGGGTCCCATGCTAGTCTCTGATAGGGACCATCATGTTGATGTTGCTCTACTCTGATCATGACTGTCTAATCAAAGTATCCATTTTGGATCCTCCACTCCTGGATCCTCATAAGATGAAACAAAATATTGACCAAATGGACTACTGGATCCCATGTCAAATTTGGAAGTTCATCACTTCCAATCCCCACTAACTGTTGATGTTCCCTATCGGTAACTGTCAAAATTAATCCACCCTCATCCCAATGAGAGTTTGAATATGTAGCAACCTTTGAGATATCCTCTATCCCATGTCCTAGTATACTCTCCATCATGCCCAAGGCCTCAACTGTCTACCCCTGATGATCCACCCCTATATTGATGTATGAAATCAAGACACTCCTGTTAGGTGGTCTCAACCTACCAAATCTCCATGCCCCCTGCCACTGTCTAGCTCCCCCTTTTCTTCTATCAATGATGAAATTATCGAAAAAGGCCATAAATATTTGCAACCAACTATATGACTGGAAATTAGCATATGCATTGGTCAATCCAAAGGTCTTAACCAAAAACTCATCCATCGGCACCCATGGTAAATAATCACCTGTACTCATCACTGAACACCAACCATCGAGTACAACAGTAGGTATCTCTACCAACTGTGGGTCAATCATTCTCCATCCATAATTACTCACGCAACTGCTTCTACGGTGAAGGTGATCTCCCAGATCTGTATACTGCTGCAAGGGAGAGGAATCTCCATGCTCTACTGAGTACATCTCCTCTCTTCCATCCAGTGCATCCCCCTAAATCCCACTGTACACCTTTGTATGTCTCTGTGAACTACCACTCATCATTGTGTTCCCCTGCATACTCATGCGATCTCCTATATACACCTGCAACATCATGGATCTTGGGTGTACTACGGGGTCATTGTAACACCCTTTTTCCCCCGGTTTGTAAAAATAACTGGACTGGCCAAGAACTATGGAAAACTCATAAATGTCAATATGTTATCAATAAATGTGAATAACATTATGAATTTTATTGCAGGACTGTTGAGAGGGGACGTGCAGAAAAGAGACCACGATGGCGGTGGAAGGCACCTGGAAAGGTGGCGTTAACTTCCACTGAGAATTAATACCGTATTTGGACTCCACTGGCCCAGAGAACCAAAAGCGGCTCGTTGGCCCTGAATTAAATGCCTCGCAGACTAGTAGGTTGATGGCTCCTCGTGAATTAATGAGGGATGGGGAGGTGAACCACCCATCCATAGAGCCATCATGACTGGCCAGTGCGATGGTAATCGTGCCACACGCAACCTCGCAAGAGGATAAGGTGTGGGGTAGAAGCGATTGGGGGGGGCAGACGCGAGGGGAGAACTCTGGAAATATGCAGAGTGAGTGATAGTAGAGAGGAAGGATTGCAACCTTCGCTCCTGGTCATTGGAAAATAGAGACGCAGTCTCACAGCATCGTGGTCTCAGCTTGGGGATGGCTAGTGGTAAATCCGTTGGGAGTCGCTAAGCCTAGGGTTGGGTGTAAATGAGCACCCATCTCAGCAGTTTCTTGACCCCTGGGGTTATCTCTGATAAGTGTTTTGCCTCTGGCATATTGATATATATATATATATATATGTGCTTATTCTGATAATTATGCTCATAAGCTGTGAAACTGTCAATGATTTCATTATAAGAATGACTGTATGGTGTTTTGATCAGTACTAGTAGTTGTATATTTATATGGAAAGACTATGTATGGTTTATGTCCTCACGAATTCGTTATTTGTGTGCATACTGATCTAATTCAGACTTCACACCTGGCTCTCGGGAGGAGGACATCCTTATATACCTCATATAGTACCCTGAATAATTTCCCCATAATAGAGATACCTTCCTTGAAAATTCCATCAAGAACCGGGAAGGCGGTTGTGAAGGCATAAGGCCTTAGTAACCCTGCATAAGGAGGAACAATCCTCTTTAAAACCGAGATGACAGCATAAGGATGAAGTAAAAAATTGATGGATGAGATCCCGTCGAGAGATCTGTGGTCACTCACGACCGTCAGATCGGAGGAAGGAGATGGAAAGTTAAGTACCTTAACGTTATAGGTATTAATCGACGGACGAGATTTCGTCGGGGAATCTGCGGTCACCCATGACCGTTAGATTAGTAGGAGAAAGTAGGGAATTAAATGCCTTACCACTTGGTTTTCCTATGTCTTCATGGGTAGCGAAGAGTTTAGGACCGTAGATCCCCAAGGTTCATGAGAGTATCTGGACCGTGGATCTTTTCCATGCCCAGGGAGTCGTGGAAGAATGCATGGGTAGGAACCATTATGAGCCGTCAGATCTTGGCTTAAGAACCCGACAGTCATTGGATCTGTCAGAAGTTACCCGAGGGTTAAGACTCCAGTGTATTAGGGGAGAAAAATCCCGGAATGGATCTAAGACGCCCGATTAACAGAGGCCACGTGTCAAGAGATCACCCATTTCGGGAAATCGAGAATCGCAGAATCTAGATTCCTGTTGACAAGAGTTCAGGATTTTACCTGATGAAAACCCCAAGACGGATCTAAGCCATCTAATTAACGGAGGCCACATGTCAAGAGATCACCCATTTCCAGGGAATCGGAAATCATGAGATCAGGATTCCTGGTGACAAGGGATCGGGATTTTCCTGGGTCGAAACCCCGGAGCAGTTGTGGACCGTTCGATTTAAGGAGGTGACATGTTGAGATATTACCCGTTTCAAGGATCGGGGATTCGGGAGTTCCGTTGATAAAAACTCAGGCTCTTGCCTTGACAAATCCTGATCCATAAGGTTGAGACAATAGCATGTGGCTAATTCCCAATGGACGGATGAGATTCCTTTGAGAAATCTCAGGGTCCGTAATGAATGTCCGATGTGAGGAAGAGATGCTAGTTTTATGCTGGGGTGCGAGCGCGCATTAGGGTAAGTAGTGAACAGATTTGGATGGATAGAGTCCACCCGCCCAGATCTACGGCTGAGGATGCATTCCAGAGCCCCCTTGTCGTTTTGCCTTTAATGGGGGGGGGTCTGGAATTGGACGCGCAACTCTTGAACGGTCGAGATTAATTCAGCATGATCAACGGTGCTCAGGTTGATTCCAGACCCCCCTTGCCATTCTACCTTTAATGGGGGGGGTCCGAAATAGTGTGGCGTGTAAAGTGGGGCCCTCCTATCATTTCGACCACCGTGTCGTGTTTTCCCTCTCTGCCACCTGTATTCCACATAACCACGCAACGGGTCCATTTCTCATTGGCTGTTCTCTGGCCCTATTGGGATTCACCCCATTGGCCAATTGTTAGCCCTGTTGAGATTCGGCGGTTGCCAAGTCAAATGACTTGACATCACTGTAGCGCCGAGGCGTGAAACCTGAAAGAGTTATTGCGTTTATTCGAACTGTGATCATGACCCGCGACCACGTGGGAGTGGGGAGAGAGAAAGAGCCAGCTTACGCTGGTCCTCCATGGATGTTTAGGGCTTCTGATTCGGCAGAAGACCAGAAAAATCTGATTTAGGTAGTGGGTATGTGACAAAGTGGTATCAGAGCATGGTTACAACACTCGGCCTTACTGGGCTCATGAACGAGTTGCGCATAAGCTCCATTCGATGTACTCCTATGAAGAGAAACCCCCTAACGTAACTCTCTTGTCCAGGATTGAAAACTTGGAAACAAGAACCCGACTGTGTATGCATGTGAAAGAATTATAAATTATGTGCAGATTATAAAAATATATCTAACTCTTGACTAAAAATCAGTGTTTGTCTTTTCACCTAAGCGGACGATCAGCCACGAGAATTTACAGACGCAGAGAATGGTGACTCACTAAGAGATGGGAGAAGGCTCCCACAATAGAGATGAAGAGTCTGACGAAAGAAGAGAGATACGAACCCCTCCAGACCTAGCTGAGACTGTGAGGAGTCTCATGGTTGAGTTGTAAAGATGCAAGGACGATAATGAAAGGATGATGAAAGAACAAGAAAAGCAAACTGAAATTAATGCAGTGTTACTGCAGAGCTTATCCGACCTAAAATGACAAATGCAACATGAACCTGAAGTGCAGAAACATGGTTGTATCAGTGGCCATACTGAGAGGAGCACCTCAAGAAAGGTCCACCCCGAAGGTAAAGGACCCATGCCGGACGATTCCACTGAGAAGGAATATAGCGATTCAGAAGGCTCTTCCAGCAGTAGGACCAGCTATTATTCTCGAAGAAAACAGAAGAAGCAAAAGTCTTCCAAGAGTCATAAATTTGAGGAATTTAGAAAGGCCAAACCTCCCTCCTTCGATGGTGAGATAAATAAGGGAGAGAAAGCTGAGGCCTGGCTACTTGGACTAAAGAAATATTTCAGAGTCCATGAGTTTTCAGAGAATTTGAAGGCCCGAGTGCCCACTTTCAATCTAAACGGAAAGGCTTCCATCTGGTGGGAAGAACTTAAGAATATGAAAGGGGTCCGCGAGGAGGACCTGTCTTGGAAACGGTTTGAGAAGTACTTCTAGAAGAAGTATTTGTCGGAAAGATATTTCGACAAGAAGGCTAAAGAGTTTTATAAACTCAAACTGGGACAACTTACTATAGAGGAATATGTCAACAAATTCCTCGACTTATTGAGATATGTACCCTACATCAAAGCAGAGAAGGAGAAGGCGCAACACTTCATCAGTGGGATACCTAAGGAATATCGGAACCGAATTGAATTTGACGAAGCAAAGACCTTAGAAGAGACTATTCGAAAGGCAACATATTGTCATGAACAATATGGACATCGGGTAGAGTCTCGTGGAGACTAGAGATAGAAGAGTGGTTCGAAATTTCAGAAAAAGGGGATCAAATCCTCAGGATTTAAGAGCTACAAGAAGAACCCCAGAATGAACTTTCCAACCCAGAGTGTACTCCAATAGAACTTTCCATCATCAGACGGAAATAAAACTTCTGGACCTATACCAGTAAAGACTAATAACCCAAAGAAAGAACCTTTAAAATGTTGGGGTTGCAGAGAAGAGAATCTCCTGAGAGACTGTCCACACCGACAACAAAATAGTCGGAAAGTTTATAACATCCAGGAAGCTACCATAGTCAATGATGTGGCAAGGAGTGTGCCACAGATTTATGCAGCCTTGGATAATAACCAAGCTAACCACCAGGCTTCAGTGGTGGAAATAGAAGGTATGATTTTCAACCATCTAGTGTCTGTTTTAATTGACCCTGGTTCAAATTTGAGTTATATAGCCCCTGAGACTGTGGATAAGTGTAAGCTACAACAACAAAAACAATCCAATCCATGGTTGGTACAGTTAGCCACTAGCACTAAAAGAAAGGTGGTAGAGGCCATACCAGCCTGCCAGTTAATGTTGGATGAATTCCCCACCCAAGAACCCCTTAACGTATTACCCCTGGGATCATATGATCTATTGATTGGTATGGACTGGTTGTCCGCCCATAAA
>ML778912.1:546527-557414 GCA_009831015.1 Picea engelmannii | reverse complement strand
GTGGGAGGAGCACATGCGACATATTCAATAGGTTTTGAGCACTCTGCAGAAACACAAGCTTTATGCCAACTTGGAAAAATGCTCTTTTGGAATGAATAAGGTCCAGTACCTAGGGTACACTATTGATGAGAATGGGCTACATGTTGATCTAGCTAAGATCCAATTCATCTGTGACCAGCCAGTCCCAACCACACTGACCGAGCTTCAAAGCTTCTCGAGACTAGCCAATTTCTATCGATGGTTCATGTTGGGATTATCCCATACTGCATGGGCCCTCATCCAGGTGACCAAGGGCGATGGTAAGGCCAAGTTCTTGTGGGGGAAGGAAAATCAACGATAATTCGATGATCTGAAACATAGTCTATGCTCGGCTCTAGTACTCTCCTTTCCCGATCTGCAACAACCATTCTAGATTGAGACTACTGCATCTGAATATGTTGTGGGCACAATTCTCACTCGACATAGGCATCCAGTGGCATACCATAGTGAGACACTCTCCAATACTATCCGAAAATACCCCACCTATGACAAGGAAATGTATTCCATTGTACAATCCTGATGTCAATGGAAACATTACATTCTGGGGAAAGAGACAATCATACACATTGATCACAAACCTTTGTAGTTCATACAAATGTAGGGGAAATTGTAGAATGACCTGCATCAAAAGTGGTCCACCTACTTGCAGCAGTTTCATCTCAACATCAAGTATACGACAGGTATCTCCAATCATGTCGTTGACTACCTCAGTCGGCTTCATGTAGTTTCACTCACGAGTGTGCTCCATCCTTGTGGACATGAAACATCATAGTGGCCCCAACTCTACCACCAAGATCTGGACTTCACCACCACATATCAGCTCTTGGGTATAGGTGCCACTGTCACTTATTTTCAAATTCAGGACAGACTCTTATGCCACCTAGGCCATATTTGTTTTCCTACAAGTGAGCGTGCAAAGATGATTTGCGAAGCCCACTATAGTTGGGTGGAAGGACATTTTGGCATAGATAAAACTGTGGTCATTCTTCAGAAACATTTTTATTCGCCAAAACTTCGACAAGACATCATCAAATATATCAGATATTACACTGCCTATGCCATTTCCAAGCCAACCATCAAGAAGAAAGGATTATACACCCCTATTCCTATTCCCAAGAAGCCATGGAAATCCATATCCATGGATTACATGTCTGGTTTTTCATCCACCAAGCATGAAGATGACTACGTGTTTGTGGTCGTTGATAGGTTTTCTAAGATGGCCATCCTCACAGCTTGTAAGAAGAATGTCACGGCGGTAGATACTACCAAGATCTTCTTCGAACAAGTTTGGGTCCACTTTGGGATACCACAAACCATCATTTCCAACCGAGACAATAGGTTCCTCAACACCTTTTCATCTAGTCTATGTTCTTTGTGGGACATCAAGTTCACAAAATCCACTGCTTTCCACCCGCAAACCGATGGCCAAACTAAGGTTGTTAATGGGATGATTGTGCACATCTTGTGCATGTACAATTCTAAGCATCCTCGTACATGGTGTTAGCATCGGAAGTCACTCCTGGATTTCTTGCAGGAGCAGAGCCCGACACCGATCAGTTTAATGTCATGATTTGTTTATAAAGGGTGATCAGATGGAGATAATGACTCTAGGAGGTATCATTCTCACTCAGGGACTGAGTCTAGTACGTAAAGAACGAAGGAGGTCTAGAATCCCAACTTCATCCAGTGGGTTGATTTAAAGTTGAACAGGTGGAAGACTTAGGAGAAAGTGAACAAACAGTTATGGGCGTCAGGCTTGCAGTGGTTTGTAGGGGAAAAACTCTGAAAGCAAGATCCTCCTGGTTCAGGGCTTCAAGGAACTGAAAGGAGACTTGACTGGATCCTCCAATTCCAAGTCGTTCAGCGTTAAAGAAATCACATAAACTGACTAGAGGCTCCGTAACTATTACAATGATCCATTACAACATCATCCTATAATAGCTACAGCTCGACTAGATCCTCCAATTCCGAGATGCTCTCACACAGTGTAAACAAAGATATGAAAGAAACTGGCATCCATAAGGAAAGAAGTCTCCAAAGCTCATACATAACCAGAACAACAATGCTTCATTAAAACTTTACAGCCGGGAGCTCAGCTCAACCATCCATCCCTTCCAAAATGGCTAAAATTCCTACATATACTTGGAACAAAAATACTGGAAGCGAAATCGAGACATGGCATTAAAGACATTACGTCTGTATGCTTACTGCGCCTACAGTCTCCGGGCAGTCATGGACTTCAGTCAAACCCAATCGGTTCCAAAGGACCTGTAAATGAATTGACAAGCTTACAGTCATTTCTGGGCTTTCCATTTATGGAGGAAATGATGTTCAACCACCATTAACTACTGCAATAACTGCTTCACTGAGATCGGGAATGACCCGGTCGACTCTGTATCAACAGGACATGGAGGCCCTTGTGATGACTGGGAGACTTGACACAAAGTGATGGACGGATGGTGACCAGGCAAGGGTAGTTGGACACGCTCGATGCGAATATGGGATGAGGAGAGGCCACGTGGACAGATGGGCAGAGGGAAAATGATAGGGGAAATGTACGTGGCAGGATTCACGAGCTTTGAAGTGCACGAGCCGAGTGGACAAGACACAGGGGCTATGAAGAGAATATGACTTGGCATGACATGGGGATGGACGTGGCGGCGAGGAGGTCTGTGATGAGGCTTCGGGTTTTCGGGGATTCAGGATTCGCGAATTTGAGGTGCGTGAGTTCCTTTCCTCCAGGATCCCCGATATCTCGATATGCGATGAGCTCCTCCTCATATGGGTTAACCCTCCCGGCTACTCTATGGCCCATACGACCACCTCTCTATGACTGGAGTTTAATATCTGTTGGGGCTTCAGGGCTTTCGATGTCTCGATGCACAAGTCCTTGAGACTTGCGACAGCCTGCCACCTGTATTCCATTTTTCTCTTGAGGTCCCACATGCTAATCCGACGATTGCCAGGATATCGCTTTTTGCGATCTTGCAATTCTACATACAAATCTTAGCAGTGCTAACCCGCGAACCTCCAAGCTTGCGATACGCCGATGCCACTCGGCGCCGTCTTCCTACAAGGATTTTGCTTCTGACACCTGTCCTCCACTACGATCCGTAGCTCCATCGGGAAATCGCGTATCGGGATATCGCAATTCCCACTGTCATGTTCATGGGACTTTCGGTTCTCCGATCCTCGATTCTGCGGGATCTCTCGCCATGTGCCTTAGCTGACGGACGGCTCTGATTCAGTCGGGAAATCGCGCATCGCGATTCACTCATGTCAGAACTCTCTGTCTCCAGAAACTTCGATCCTCCGATGAACTGAAAACTCAACCCTCCTTCTGATGTCTGACGCGTGTCCCGCCAAGTTCAACAGCTAGGATCCCATCGGTATTTCGAGACTCGAAAGGTCTCGGCTCTCTTACCCTTTGAAATTCTGATACCACAATTGTTACTAACATTAGGCTTCATGGGGGATAGAGTCGTCCCTGTTATGCTCTAAGAACTCCTTCTGCACTTCCAGTCGCCTCTCTGTTGGGCTATGGAGTCATTATTAGGCCGCAAAAGTAAAAAATGAAAACGAATCAAAGATACAAAAGGACAATATTTACAAACAAAAGAGTCATCTGAGACTCAAGCAAAACATTTTTTTAGGAAATGCCCATTCACTGGGCCACTGAAAACTTCTACGCCTTCCAAATCTCGCAACCTGTATGTGTTGTTTGAGAAAACCTCAGAGATTCTGAAAGGCCCAATCCACAGGGTTTCAAACTTGATGTGTTTGCCCTTATCTTGTTTAGGAGTATCCCATTTCAGTACCAGGTCTCCTATCTGGAATCGCTCCTTCTTGGCTTTCCTGTCGAAAACCTGCTTGATCCTTTGCTGATGGTTCTGAATTTTGTTCACTGTCTACTCCCTAGTCTGGTGGACCTCTACTAGCTGATGAATCCTTCTGATCATGTCATCAGGATCCTCCTGATAGTCCTGGAGGAATTTCGCTACAGGGGTGGCTAGCTGAGAAGGGAAAATGACTTCGGCTCCGTAGACTAACTGGAAAGGGGACAGACCTGTAGCTCTCTTTGTAGTCACCCGATCAGCCCATAGGGCGAATTTAAGCTTCGAGTTCCAAGCCCTTTGGTTGTCTTCCAACATCTTTTTGATGATTCTTATTAAACTTTTGTTGGAGGACTCTGCTAAACCATTTCCTTGTGGGTAATACGGGGTGGAGTGAATCAACTTAATCCCGAACTGCTCACAGAACTTTGTCAATGGCTCAGACCTGAAAGCGACTGCATTATCGATGACAATCTTATTTGGACAGCCGAACCTTGTGATGAGGTCCTCCAAGAATCCGATGATTACCTTGTGAGAAGCACTCCTTGTGGGAATAGCTTCAATCCACTTGGTAAAGAAATCTGTAGTAGTCAAGATCCACCTGTGCTTCCCACTGGAGGGAGGGTGAATTTCTCCAATGAAATCTAGGCCCCACTACTGAAAAGGCCCTGAAACCACCACCGGATTTAACGGCAGAGACCGGAGCTACTGCTTTCCTGCAAATTTTTGACATTTGATGCAGGTTCAAACCCCTTTGCAGACATCAGTAAATACGGTAGGCCAGTAGTACCCAACCCTGAGGATTTTGTGGGCTGTCGCTCTCCAGAAATGGTGTCGTCCACATAGACCGCTGTGAAATTCATCCATGATCATCTCAGCCTCTGGTGGACTAAGGCATTTTAAAATCACTCCCAGAGGGTCTTTCCAATATAACGCTTGATCGATTAGGTAGTACCTGACTGCTTTGAGCTTTAGAGCTCTTGCTTTGCTTTTTTGCAGGCCGTCTGGAGGTCACAGCTCCTGCAAAAGGTATATGACATCCTTATACCAAGGACATTGAGCCAATGGGGGCTCCTTTTGATGATCTATGTCAGACAGTCGATCCTACTGAATACCCGAGCATTCATTGATGAAACTTATCCCCAAGGCTCGACAATTTTCTTTAGCCAGCAGCTTGGATAAACCTTGCCCTTTGATCAATTTGGTGGGCCTTATTTCCAGGTTGAACTCCAGGATTTTGGCTATCCATTTGCTCCTTCTCCCGTCTATGTCAGGCTGAATAAGAATATCTTTAACAGCAGCCGAGGGGACGTAGGCGATGATTTTTTACTACAGGATGTAGGTTCTGAAGGCTTTGAGAGCTTTCACTAGAGCATAAGATTGCTTCTCCATAGTGTCATACCTGACTTCGGCATCCCTCAATGCTCGGTTGAAGTAAGCAATAGGCTGTTCTAACCCACTGTTATTTGTCTGTAATAGAACAACAACTACTGTGTCAGGCGAGGCAAACGAGAAAATAAAGAAATCCTTTGAGTAGTCAGGACTGATAAGCACAGGAGCTTCAGTCAGGGCCTTCTTGATTTGTTCAAAGGAACGCCGCGATTGAGGGGTCCACCTTACTTCATTCTCTTTCTTTAGCATGGCTGATATCAACTTTACTTCCTCAGCAAAGTTAGGCACAAACCTCCTTAGGAAATTAATTTTACCGAGGAAAGATTGGACCTCCTTTCTAGATCTCGGGATTGATAAGGCTTGTATTGCCTCAACTCTGTTGGGATCAATCCTGACTCCTTCTGTTGATACTATGTGGCCAAGTAGCTTTCCTTCGCTCATGGAAAACAGAGATTTCCTGGGGTTTAATGAAATACCAAACTTTCTGCATTTAAGGAAAACTTTCCTGAGATGACAACAGTGCTCTTTATCAGATTTTGAGAATACTGTGATGTCATCCAGATAAACGACCATGAATTTATCTCTTTCCCCATCGAAAGATATGTCCATGGCACGCTGGAATGTCACCCCTACATTCATTAGTCCGAATGGCATCTTGGCATACATGAATGTGCCCCACGGAGTGGTGAATGTTGTCTTCTCTCTGTCTTCAGGCAGAACAGAGACCTGATTATAGCCAGAGAAACCATGAATCATGGACATCCTGGAAGCTCCTTCCACCCTCTGCAGTATATGTTCCATCTTTGGCAAGGGGTAGTTATCCTTCCGTGAACTCCTGTTCAGGTTTCTGAAGTCTACAAAGAGTCAGATTTCTCCGTTCTTTTTCCTTACTGGCACCAAGTTGGCCACCCACTCTGAAAATCTCAGTGGAACGATGATCTGAGCTTGAAGCAGCTTCTTCACTTCCCTCTCCATGATAGGCAGTAGCATGGGATTTATCTGTCTCAGCTTCTGCCTGAATGGCTTTGCTTCCTCCTTTAGTGGGATCTTATGCTCGATGATAGAGGTGTCATAGGTTTTGAGGTCTTCATAGGTCCAGGTGAAAACATCAGCAAATTCCCTCAAAAGTCCGTTGTATTCGAACCTCTGCTCCTCTGTCAGATCTCTTGACAATTTGACATACTTGGGCTTACTCCCGGTTCCAATGTTGCACTGAATAGTACCAACGTCCCCCTCTGAGACTTGTTCTTTCACTGACACATCATTTCCATCAAAAATCCTTTCCAAAGGAACAAATCCTCTGGGAATATGGTTGCTGGGAAGTTGTACAATGTCACGCCCTGCAATCTTACTCAGAAAATTACCTTCATCGAACTCTTCCTCCGAGACAGCGTCTTGGTCTATGTGCATTTCTGAAAATGCCTCAACAGTCTCCAAGAACTTCTTTATTTCAAGATCATCCTCGAATACCTTCCAATATTTGACATTGTCAGGTATGGAGGGCCTGTATTTCACTTTCACATCATACCTCAGTTTGGGTGGCAAGGGTACTTTGAAATTGCTAGCCGATGCAGCCAAGGAATCTGCCAAGGTGTTCTCCTCTCTTGGGATGAAATAAATGTTAAATGGTGATAAGAAACTATCAAATAAGTCCCATACCTCATTTATGTAGCTTCTAAGTCGAGGATGCTTGGCTTGATAAGCGTTCTTGACCCGTTGAACCACCAACTCTGCATCGCCGAACATTGCTACCTCCTGTATTCCCATTTCCCTCGCAGCTCTTAATCCCAGAACAAGAGCCTCATACTCTGCCACATTGTTGGTAGCTTCAAATTCTAATTTGTATTCCAGAGATATGGTTTCCTGAGCAGGCGACACAAACACTACTCCATCTCCAGCGCCTTCTCGGGAACAGGCTCCATGAAAGAACATTTTCCAAATTGGGGTGATGGAGGGATGAAGCTTAGGTGAAATGATGGGCTACTTTCTGAGTTTAAGAGGAGGTTCAGGAGCATGAGTGAGTTGAAGCACACTGGAACCTAAGTCAGTGTCAAAAGCGAAAATGGGATGGTTGGTAGGGTTGGCCTCATCACTGATTATGTAGGCCAGTTGGGCTTCTCTGTATAGTCTTCTATGCTCTCCTCCAAACACTGGGATATTAGCATATGTGAGGTCCATCTGCAAGGTTCCCCCTAGTCTTTTTATCCAAGATCTTGATAATATCATACCGAACTTGGGGGGAACGTCAGCTACTACAATATCCATGACCACACTCTTCATGGGAAGCTGAAACAAGGTCACCACCAGGTCTTTGATCACTCCAAGACACTAGACTCTTCTGGAGTCAAAGGAATATAGGTCATGATAGGCTCGGGTAAATTCTAGTCCTAACTCTTCCATGACAGTTTTGGGCATGAGGTTATGTGAGGCCCCCGAATCGATCAAGAAGTTGTGAAGCACTTTGTCATGTATGTTCAAGGAGGTGTAGAAAGGAGGGGATGAATCATCTCTGTCTTCGACCATGGGACCTAGGACGATGGCTGGCTTTTCATCTTGGAGGTTTATGGAATCTGCAGGAAGACTTGAGGCTTTAGACTATAAGAGCTCAGAGAAACGCTTCTTGAATTCATCATGTTTAATCAGCTCAGTGAGGCGCACAGGGATCCTGATCTTTTGGATCTCATGCTCGAAGTTAAAAGAAGATGTAGGCTTTGGAATTTCTTTTACTTCAGGAACATGATTATGGACAACAGGAGAGAGAGGTTGGGCCTTCTTACTTCTGTGACTATCTGTTGCTGCGTTAGCAGGCCTTTCTGCTCTAGTGGGATGCTCAGGAATATCAGGTGTTGTTGTCTTTCTATCGGACCTCAGGTTGTACCTGCCTCGGCCGCCGCTAACCTTGTCTCCCTTGCTCAATTCATTTAGCTGACTATCCATGAGAGACTCCTCGTCAGCAGTTTGAGTGAGATGAGGAAAAGGAGGAGTGTCTTCTAAGTAGTGAATTTTAGGGTCAAGTTCATTTGTTTCTCTTCCTTCCTTGTCGGCCACGAAGTTGTTCTGGAAAGGGGCCTGAATTCTCTGGTCTTCTCTGTCTTTTTGTTCCCTTGGGAAGGCCCGTGGTCCATGGTTATCAGCTCGTCTGAAACCTCTATTATCAACGTTCTGGGGATTTCTGTATATGGGCTTCCCCTCTAATTCCAACCTTTCTATCTTGGCAGCGAGCGATTCTAGCATTCTAGTTGTCTCATCTGCCTGTAAGGACAGAGGAGAAGAACTAGATGTGGCAGCTTCAGGCCTCTTCCTAGATATGTTCCTACCAGCGGCATGCCTGAGTCGATCAATAGCCAATATATTAGACTCTACTTCCACGGCTGCATCTTGCATCTGAGCCAGAGTAGTGGCCCTTCATTCCCTCAACAAGAGGCAGAAATCGGGATCAAAGGCGCTAGCATAAGTAATCTTTGCATAAGCTTCAGAGGGTTTTATCTCAGCAGGGATTTTGTTGTACATTTTATTAAATCTCTTGGAGAAATCGGAGACGGACTCTCCTTCCTTTCTCTTCAAAGAACCAAACTCTGTCATGTAATACATGAAGTCTTTCTTACCTCCCCACTGTCTCAAAAAGGCATTATCTAAAGCTTCGATCCCATCAATGGATCCAGGAGGCAGGGCCTTGAACCATTTTCTAGCCTCTCCCTGGAGACTGTGGACAAAAATCCTCATCCATACATCTGCATGCATGATGACATTGTCATATGTGAAACTGTAAAAGGCTTCTAGGTGCTCATCTGCAGTCACGTCCCCCTCACCCGTGAATTTGGGTAGCTGTTTGAGGTAACCATATGCTGGGAGGGCGTTGAGAGGTTGCGGTAGCACGAGGGGAGCATACCTAGCGGCTATAATGGCCTCCATCCTAGTCATAGGGGGATTAACACCGGACATAGGAATGTTAGGTGGAGGAGAGCTGGCAGGAGAAGGAGTTCACGAAGGGGCTAGCGGGAGTAAATCTCGGATTGGGGTGGGAAACAAGAGGTGATTCAAGGAACAGGCTACTGAGCTCCAGTCGGCAGGTTCTCCTCCCTGTGCAGGACTGGGGAAATCTTTTGAGGTCGTGGGTCTACGCTAAGGTACAACTTCAAAGGAGAGGGGAGTGGCAAAGTCTTGTCTTTCTGGTCCCAGACCAGGAGAGGAAAACTCAACAGGAACACTCCCAAAATTTAAGAAACGGGGAACTGCAGAGACAAGTCTGTCAAATGACTGAGGAGGAGAAAAAGGAGCTCCAACAGAAGGATATGGTGGATTACCTGGCTTGGTGATGGACGCTTCTTCTTCAGAGACCTTTCCCTTTCTGAGCACCGCCTCTTGATCTGTTATAGGCGTAGCTAGAGGCAGCTGTGGGTGAGACCGTGTATGCCTGCCTCTGAAAGCCACAATTAACAGAGCAGTTTCTCCCCAACGAAGTCGTCACAATGGAGTCGCCAGGTGCAAATTAGCAATCTGGAAAGGCTCCGATGATCTGGTGCACCTTCGGATTCAGAGGCTCAATGTCGTTCTACCCTGGGAAAATATTCAATTCTGTCCCCGACAACGGCACCAGAAATGTTAGCGTCGGAAGTCACTCCTGGATTGCTTGCAGGAGGAGAGCCCGACACCCATCAGTTTAATGTCACGATTTGTTTATAAAGGGTGATCAGATGGAGATAATGACTCTAGGAGGTATCATTCTCACTCAGGGACTGAGTCTGGTACGTAAAGAATGAAGGAGGTCTGGAATCCCAACTTCAGCCAGTGGGTTGATTTAAAGTTGAACAGGTGGAAGACTTAGGAGAAAGTGAACAAACAGCTCTGGGCGTCAGGCTTGCAACGGTTTGTAGGGGAAAAAATCTGAAAGCAGGATCCTCCTGGTTCAGGGCTTCAAGGAACTGAAAGGAGACTTGACTGGATCCTCCAATTCCAAGTCGTTCAGCGTTAAAGAAATCATAGAAACTGACTAGAGGCTCCGTAACTATTACAGTGATCCATTACATCATCATCCTATAATAGCTACAGCTTGACTGGATCCTCCAATTCCGAGCTGCTCTCACACAGTGTAAACAAAGATATGAAAGAAACTGGCATCCATAAGGCAAGAAGTCTCCAAAGCTCATACATAACCAGAACAACAATGCTTCATTAAAACTTTACATCCGGGAGCTCAACTCAACCATCCATCCCTTCCAAAATGGCTAAAATGCCTACATATACTTGGAACAAAAATACTGGAAGCAAAATCGAGACATGGAATTGAAGACATTACGTCTGTATGCTTACTGCGCCTGCAGTCTCCGGGCAGTTGTGGACTTTAGTCAGACGCAATCGCGTTCCAAAGGACCTGCAAATGAATTGACAAGCTTACAGTCATTTCTGGGCTTTCCATTTATGGAGGAAACGATGTTCAACCACCATTAACTACTGCAGTAACTGCTTCACTGAGATCGGGAATGACCCGGTCGACTCGGTATCAACAGGACATGGAGGCCCTCGTGATGACTGGGAGACTTGACACAAAGTGATGGACGGATGGTGACCAGGCAGGGGTAGTTGGACACGCTCGATGCGGATATGGGATGAGGAGAGGCCACGT
>ML778912.1:511956-525980 GCA_009831015.1 Picea engelmannii | reverse complement strand
ACTGGAAAGGGGACAGACCTGTAGCTCTCTTTGTAGTCACCCGATCAGCCCATAGGGCGAATTTAAGCTTCGAGTTCCAAGCCCTTTGGTTGTCTTCCAACATCTTTTTGATGATTCTTATTAAACTTTTGTTGGAGGAC
This sequence comes from Picea engelmannii, assembly GCA_009831015.1. Taxonomy (NCBI): domain Eukaryota; kingdom Viridiplantae; phylum Streptophyta; class Pinopsida; order Pinales; family Pinaceae; genus Picea; species Picea engelmannii. Next base: position 525,840 of record ML778912.1, on the reverse strand, counting down.
TCTACTAAACCATTGCCTTGTGGGTAATACAGGGTGGAGTGAATCAACTTAATCCCGAACTGCTCACAGAACTTTGTCAATGGCTCAGACCTGAAAGCGACTGCATTATCGATGACAATCTTATTTGGACAGCCGAACCTTGTGATGAGGTCCTCCAGGAATCCGATGATTACCTTGTGAGAAGCACTCCTTGTGGGAATAGCTTCAATCCACTTGGTAAAGAAATCTGTAGTAGTCAAGATCCACCTGTGCTTCCCACTGGAGGGAGGGTGAATTTCTCCAATGAAATCTAGGCCCCACTGCTGAAAAGGCCCTGAAACCACCACCGGATTTAACGACAGAGACCGGAGCTACTGCTTTCCTGCAAATTTTTGACATTTGATGCAGGCTCAGACCCCTTTGCAGACATCAGTAAATACGGTAGGCCAGTAGTACCCAACCCTGAGGATTTTGTGGGCTGTGGCTCTCCAGAAATGGTGCCCTCCACATAGACCACTGTGAAATTCAGCCATGATCATCTCAGCCTCTGGTGGACTAAGGCATTTTAAAAGCACTCCCAGAGGGTCTTTCCAATATAACGCTTGATCGATTAGGTAGTACCTGACTGCTTTGAGCTTTAGAGCTCTTGCTTTTCTTTTTTGCAGGCCGTCTGGAGGTCACAGCTCCTGCAAAAGGTATATGACATCCTTATACCAAGGACATTGAGCCAATGGGGGCTCCTTTTGATGATCTATGTCAGACAGTCGATCCTACTGAATACATGATCATTCATTGATGAAACTTATCCCCAAGGCTCGACAATTTTCTTCAGCCAGCAGCTTGGATAAACCTTGCCCTTTGATCAATTTGGTGGGCCTTATTTCCAGGTCGAACTCCAGGATTTTGGCTATCCATTTGCTCCTTCTCCCGTCTATGTTAGGCTAAATAAGAATATCTTTAACAGTAGCCGAGGGGACGTAGGCGATGATTTTTTACTGCAGGATGTAGGTTCTGAAGGCTTTGAGAGATTTCACTAGAGCATAAGATTGCTTCTCCATAGTGTCATACCTGACTTTGGCATCCCTCAATGCTCGGCTGAAGTAAGCAATAGGCTGTTCTAACCCACTGTTATTTGTCTGTAATAGAATGACAACTACTGTGTCAGGCGAGGCAAAGGAGAAAATAAAGAAATCCTTTGAGTAGTCAGGACTGATAAGCACAGGAGCTTCAGTCAGGGCCTTCTTGATTTGTTCAAAGGAACGCCGCGATTGAGGGGTCCACCTTACTTCATTCTCTTTCTTTAGGATGGCTGATATCAGCTTTACTTCCTCAGCAAAGTTAGGCACAAACCTCCTTAGGAAATTAATTTTACCGAGGAAAGATTGGACCTCCTTTCTAGATCTCGGGATTGATAAGGCTTGTATCGCCTCAACTCTGCTGGGATCAATCCTGACTCCTTCTGCTGATACTATGTGGCCAAGTAGCTTTCCTTCGCTCATCGAAAACAAAGATTTCTTGGGGTTTAATGAAATACCAAACTTTCTGCATTTAAGGAAAACTTTCCTAAGATGACAACAGTGCTCTTTATCAGATTTTGAGAATACTGTGATGTCATCCAGATAAACGACCACGAATTTATCTCTTTCCCCATCGAAAGCTATGTCCATGGCACGCTGGAATGTCACCCCTGCATTCATTAGTCCGAATGGCATCTTGGCATACATGAATGTGCCCCACGGAGTGGTGAATGTTGTCTTCTCTCTGTCTTCAGGCAGAACAGAGACCTGATTATAGCCAGAGAAACCATGAATCATGGACATCCTGGAAGCTCCTTCCACCCTCTGCAGTATATGTTCCATCTTTGGCAAGGGGTAGTTATCCTTCCGTGAACTCCTGTTCAGGTTTCTGAAGTCTACAAAGAGTCAGATTTCTCCGTTCTTTTTCCTTACTGGCACCAAGTTGGCCACCCACTCTGAAAATCTCAGTGGAACGATGATCTGAGCTTGAAGCAGCTTCTTCACTTCCCTCTCCATGATAGGCAGTAGCATGGGATTTATCTGTCTCAGCTTCTGCCTGAATGGCTTTGCTTCCTCCTTTAGTGGGATCTTATGCTCGATGATAGAGGTGTCATAGGTTTTGAGGTCTTCATAGGTCCAGGCGAAAACATCAGCAAATTCCCTTAAAAGTCCGTTGTATTCGAACCTATGCTCCTCTGTCAGATCTCTTGACAATTTGTCATACTTGGGCTTAATCTCGGTTCCAATGTTGCACTGAATAGTACCGACGTCCCCCTCTGAGACTTGTTCTTTCACTGACACATCATTTCCATCAAAAAGCCTTTCCAAAGGAACCAATCCTCTGGGAATATGGTTGCTGGGAAGTTGTACAATGTCACGCCCTCCAATCTTACTCAGAAAATTACCTTCATCGAACTCTTCCTCCGAGACGGCGTCTTGGTCTATGTGCATTTCTGAAAATGCCTCAACAGTCTCCAAGAACTTCTTGATTTCAAGATCATCCTCGAATACCTTCCAATATTTGACATTGTCAGGTATGGAGGGCCTGTATTTCACTTCCACATCATACCTCAGTTTGGGTGGCAAGGGTACTTTGAAATTGCTAGCCGATGTAGCCAAGGAATCTGCCAAGGTGTTCTCCTCTCTTGGGATGAAAGAAATGTTAAATGGTGAGAAGAAACTATCAACTAAGTCCCATACCTCATTTATGTAGCTTCTAAGTCGAGGATGCTTGGCTTGATAAGCATTCTTGACCCGTTGAACCACCAACTCTGCATCGCCGAACACTACTACCTCCTGTATTCCCATTTCCCTCGTAGCTCTTAATCCCAGAACAAGAGCCTCATACTCTGCCACATTGTTGGTAGCTTCAAATTCTAATTTGTATGCCAGAGATATGGTTTCCTGAGCAGGCGACACAAACACTACTCCAGCTCCAGCGCCTTCTCGGGAACAGGCTCCATGAAAGAACATTTTCCAGATTGGGGTGATGGAGGGATGAAGCTTAGGGGAAATGATGGGCTACTTTCTGAGTTTAAGAGGAGGTTCAGGAGCATGAGTGAGTTGAAGCACACTGGAACCTAAGTCAGTGTCAAAAGCGAAAATGGGATGGTTGGTAGGGTTGGCCTCATCACTGATTATGTAAGCCAATTGGGCTTCTCTGTATAGTCTTCTATGATCTCCTCCAAACACTGGGATATTAGCATATGTGAGGTCCATCTGCAAGGTTCCCCCCAGTCTTTTTATCCAAGATCTTGATAATAGCATACCGAACTTGGGGGGAACATCAGCTACTACAATATCCATGACCACACTCTTCATGGGAAGCTGAAACAAGGTCACCACCAGGTCTTTGATCACTCCAAGACACTGGACTCTTCTGGAGTCAAAGGAATATAGGTCATGATAGGCTCGGGTAACTTCTAGTCCTAACTCTTCCATGACAGTTTTGGGCATGAGGTTATGTGAGGCCCCCAAATCGATCAAGAAGTTGTGAAGCACTTTGTCATGTATGTTCAAGGAGGTGTAGAAAGGAGGGGATGAATCATCTCTGTCTTCGACCATGGGACCTAGGACGATGGTTGGATTTTCATCTTGGAGGTTTATGGAATCTGTAGGAAGACTTGAGGCTTTAGACTATAAGAGCTCAGAGAAACGCTTCTTGAATTCATCATGTTTAATCAGCTCAGTGAGGGGTACAGGGATCCTGATCTTTTGGATCTCATGCTCAAAGTTAAAAGAAGATGTAGGCTTTGGAATTTCTTTTACTTTGGGAACATGATTATGGACAACAGGAGAGAGAGAGGTTGGGCCTTCTTACTTCTGTGACCATCTGCTGCTGCATTAGCAGGCCTTTCTGCTCTAGTGGGATGCTCAGGAATATCAGGTGATGTTGTCTTTCTATCGGACCTCAGGTTGTACCTACCTCGGCCGCCGCTAACCTTGTCTCCCTTTCTCAATTCATTTAGCTGACTATCCATGAGAGACTCCTCGTAAGCAGTTTGAGTGAGATGAGGAAAAGGAGGAGTGTCTTCTAAGCAGTGAATTTCAGGGTCAAGTTCATCTGTTTCTCTTCCTTCCTTGTCGTCCACGAAGTTGTTCTGGAAAGGGGCCTGAATTCTCTGGTCTTCTCTGTCTTTTTGTTCCCTCGGGAAGGCTCGTGGTCCATGGCTATCAGCTCGTCTGAAACCTCTATTATCAACGTTCTGGGGATTTCTGTATATGGGCTTCCCCTCTAATTCCAACCTTTCTATCTTGGCAGCGAGCGATTTTAGCGTTCTAGTTGTCTCATCTGCCTGTAAGGACAGAGGAGAAGAACTAGATGTGGCAGCTTCAGGCCTCTGCCTGGATATGTTCCTACCAGCGGCATGCCTGAGTTGATCAATAGCCAATATATTAGACTCTACTTCCACGGTTGCATCTTGCATCTGAGCCAGAGTAGTGGCCCTTCTTTCCCTCAACAAGAGGCATAAATCGGGATCAAAGGCGCTAGCATAAGTAATCTTTGCAGAAGCTTCAGAGGGTTTTATCTCAGCAGGGATTTTGTTGTACATTTTATTAAATCTCTTGGAGAAATCGGAGACAGACTCTCCTTCCTTTCTCTTCAAAGAACCAAACTCTGTCATGTAATACATGAAGTCTTTCTTATCTCCCCACTGTCTCAAAAAGGCATTATCTAAAGCTTCGATCCCATCAATGGATCCAGGAGGCAGGGCCTTGAACCATTTTCTAGCCTCTCCCTGGAGAATGTGGACAAAAATCCTCATCCATACGTCTGCATGCATGATGACATTGTCATATGTGAAACTGTAAAAGGCTTATAGGTGCTCATCTGCAGTCACGTCCCCCTCACCCGTGAATTTGGGTAGCTGTTTGAGGTAACCATCTGCTGGGAGGGCGTTGAGAGGTTGCAGTAGCACGAGGGGAGCATACCTAGCGGCTATAATGGCCTCCATCCTAGTCATAGGGGGATTAACACCGGCCATAGGAATGCTAGGTGGAGGAGAGCTGGCAGGAGAAGGAGTTCACGAAGGGGCTAGCGGGAGTAAATCTCAGATTGGGGTGGGAAACAAGAGGTGATTCAAGGAACAGGATACCGAGCTCCAGTCGGCAGGTTCTCCTCCCTGTGCAGGACTGGGGAAATATTTTGAGGTTGTGGGTCTACGCCAAGGTACAACTTCAAAGGAGAGGGGAGTGGCAAAGTCTTGTCCTTCTGGTCCCAGACCAGGAGAGGAAAACTCAACAGGAACACTCCCAAAATTTAAGAAACGGGGAACTGCAGAGACAAGTCTGTCAAATGACTGAGGAGGAGAAAAAGGAGCTCCAACAGAAGGATATGGTGGATTACCTGGCTTGGTGATGGACGCTTCTTCTTCAGAGACCTTTCCCTTTCTGAGCACCGCCTCTGGATCTGTTACAGGCGTAGCTAGAGGCAGCTGTGGGTGAGACTGTGTATGCCTGCCTCTGAAAGCCACAATTAATAGAGCAGTTTCTCCCCAACGAAGTCCTCACAATGGAGTCGCCAGGTGCAAATTAGCAATCTGGAAAGGCCCCGATGATCTGATGCACCTTCGGATTCAGAGGCTCAATGTCGTTCTACCCTGGGAAAATCTTCAATTCCGTCCCCGGCAACGGCACCAGAAATGTTAGCGTCGGAAGTCACTCCTGGATTGCTTGCAGGAGCAGAGCCCGACACCCATCAGTTTAATGTCACGATTTGTTTATAAAGGGTGATCAGATGGAGATAATGACTCTAGGAGGTATCATTCTCACTCAGGGACATAATCTGGTACGTAAAGAACGAAGGAGGTCTGGAATCCCAACTTCATCCGGTGGGTTGATTTAAAGTTGAACAGGTGGAAGACTTAGGAGAAAGTGAACAAACAGCTCTGGGCATCAGGCTTGCAACGGTTTGTAGGGGAAAAAATCTGAAAGCAGGATCCTCCTGGTTCAGGGCTTCAAGGAACTGAAAGGAGACTTGACTGGATCCTCCAATTCCAAGTTGTTCAGCGTTAAAGAAATCATAGAAACTGACTAGAGGCTCCGTAACTATTATAGTGATCCATTACAACATCATCCTATAATAGCTACAACTTGACTGGATCCTCCAATTCCGAGATGCTCTCACACAGTGTAAACAAAGATATGAAAGAAACTGGCATCCATAAGGCAAGAAGTCTCCAAAGATCATACATAACCAGAACAACAATGCTTCATTAAAACTTTACAGCCGGGAGCTCAACTCAACCATCCATCCCTTCCAAAATGGCTAAAATGCCTACATATACTTGGAACAAAAATACTGGAAGCGAAATCGAGACATGGAATTGAAGACATTACGTCTGTATGCTTACTGCGCCTGCAGTCTCCGGGAAGTTGTGGACTTCAGTCAGACGCAATCGCGTTCCAAAGGACCTGCAAATGAATTGACAAGATTATAGTCATTTCTGGGCTTTCCATTTATGGAGGAAACGATGTTCAACCACCATTAACTACTGCAGTAACTGCTTCACTGAGATCGGGAATGACCCGGTCGACTCTGTATCAACAGGACATGGAGGCCCTCGTGATGACTGGGAGACTTGACACAAAGTGATGGACGGATGGTGACCAGGCAGGGGTAGTTGGACACGCTCGATGCAGATATGGGATGAGGAGAGGCCACGTGGATGGATGGGCAGAGGGAAAATGATAGGGAAAATGTACGTGGCAGGATTCACGAGCTTTGAAGTGCATGAGCCGGGTGGACAAGACACAGGGGCTGGGAAGAGAATATGACTTGGCATGACATGGGGATGGACATGGCGGCGAGGAGGTGTGTGATGAGGCTTCGGGTTTTCGGGGATTCGGGATTCGTGAATTTGAGGTGCGTGAGTTCCTTGCCTCTGGGATCCCCGATATCCCGATATGCGATGAGCTCCTCCTCCTATGGGTTAACCCTCCCGGCTACTCTATGGCCCATATGACCACCTCTCTATGACTGGAGTTTAATCTCTGTTGGGGCTTCGATGCTTTCGATGTCTCGATGCACAAGTCCTTGAGACTCGCGACAGCCTGCCACCTGTATTCCATTTTGCTCTTGAGGTCCCACATGCTAATCCGACGATTGCTAGAATATCGCTTTTCGCGATCTCGCAATTCTGCATACAAATCTTAGCAGTCCTAACCCGCGAACCTTCGAGCTTGCGATATGCCGATGCCACTCGACGCCGTCTTCCTACAAGGATTTTTCTTCTGACACCTGTCCTCCACTACGATCCGTAGCTCCGTCGGGAAATCACATATCGGGATATCGCGATTCCCGCTGTCATGTGCATGGGACTTTCAGTTCTCCGATCCCCGACTCTACGGGATCTCTCGCCACATGCCTCGGCTGACAGACAGCTCTGATTCAATCGGGAAATCGCGCATCGCGATTCACTCATGTCAGAACTCTCTGTCTCCAGAAACTACAATCCTCCGATGAACTGAAAACTCAACCCTCCTTCTGATGTCTGACGCGTGTCCCGCCAAGTTCAACGACTAGGATCCCATCGGTCTTTCGAGACTCGAAAGGTCTCGGCTCTCTTACCCTTTGAAATTCCGATACCACAATTGTTACTAACACATGGGACGAGAGTCTCCCATATGTCCAAAATAGTTACAACAGGGTTCTCCATAGTTCCACCGGCCATAGCCCATTTCAGGTGGGTCTGGGATTCCAACCCTTGGGACCCATTGATGTTGCACTTCCTCTTACCACTGTACATACACACTCTTCCCCTTATCCGTCTATGATCAACAAAGCCACTAGATTCATTGAGCAGATTCAACCCATCCGCCAACAGGTCCAGGAGATTTTTCATAAATCCAATGCTAAGTACAATCAGTGCCATGATAAGCATAGGGTACCACACCAGTTTCAGGTTAGCAACAAAGTCTGGTTACATTAGCAGAAGGAACGTCTAACTGGGCCCCATAAAAAGATTCACCCCCTTCTTTATGATCCTTACACTATCACCAAGGCTATGTGTAGCAATTCTTTTGAGCTCAACACTCCACCCTTCCTTGGTTTGCATCCAATATTCAATGTGGACCTCCTTCGACCATATTTTCCACCATTATTTGACACCTCTCAGATTGTCGAAAAACTGACACCAACTGAGCTCAACCTTGACTAAATGGAACAAACATCCATCGATCATATAGTGGACACACATGTCAAGGTCACTCGCCAATAGAAGATCCAACTTTATCAGTTTTTCAAGGCAAGGAAACTCTTACAACAAGGCAAGTCGCTCACCCAGGGCCAAATCTAATAACAGTTTCCTCACATGATGGGGGAACTCAATGCAATGGAGACCATTTATTCCTAAGGGGGGAGGATTGATCCAGGTGGATTATGGTGGCCACCCACCTATTCCAACTGGCTCCTCGTGTCCATTTTGATTCATCACATATTTTTGTACTGCTTTATAATTCTGAGTTCTACACTTATGGGGATGTCTGAAGCCTCACACATTCTCCAGGTGGATATGGGTGGCCTCTCGCCTAATCTAAATGGCTTATTTTGTATGTTTTCATGTCAACACATCTTGTTGTACTTACAGGGTTGTTTTGGGGCCCTAAATGTTGTTTTTTTCACGCGACACAGTCAAAATTTAGACGCAGTCAGATTCTGACAACAAAATGTTTAGTTCTCTGAAATACCTTTCCAATGGGCTATCACGCACCTAAAAGGGAGGTCATATGAAAAATTTATGACCCTAGGAAGTTGAGGTACCAAATTAAACCAACTTACCCATAGGGCGTACATGGATTTTGGCGTTTCACTTTCTAGGGTTAGGTTTTTGGATGTCTAGGGTTTTGGCATTCATGAGTAATATGAAAAGGACCTCTGGATCCTCATTGTAATCCATTCTCCTCAGAAAGATGTGCATAGTAACCACATCTCTTCTGAAAGATATCTACCACCATTTGAGCAAGTTTCAGTTCTGCAATTTTACAGTTTCAACCTATTTCATTATTTAATAGAAGATATTGTTCATTGGATATTTTTGTTATTCTTTCTATCTCCGTTTTTATTGTATTCATTATGTTAATCAGTTTGTTCTTCTCCTAAATCTAGATCATGTTATGAACCTAATTATACAATTCCATGGAATATATAAATATAATGAAATTGTTTGTACTAAAATATGTGCACTCTATCAAAATATATCCAATCTTCAAAATCCCTGACGGTAACTGGAAAAAAGCCTGAAAGATTACATATTTCGAATTAACAATACCTCCACTTCATGTACTCTGTTTTGGATGATTTTTCTTCTCAAATAGTTATTTTTTTAGAGGAATTGAAATATATGTCTTGTATCTTCAATTTATTCACATAAAGTTTCATAAATATACATCAATATTGTCGTCCTCTTTTTCCCATAAAAATGTGTAAAACATAAGAAAAACAAATCTCACTTTGTGCTTAAAAATCCTCAAACTTCATAACCAATAAAGAGTTATAATTACAATTGTAGTAAAACTTCAAATTTATAGAGAGTATCCACCATAAAAATTCAAAAATAAACCTTAAATACCAAATATACCAAAGCATCCACCATGCACAACGCAAACAATATAGAGAGAAGAATCCTTGAGATAGGGTAACACCATAAAATACTCCTTATGGAAGGAATCACACAACAAGTCATGCTTGTTACAGGACAATACAATTCAACACATATCCAACACAATGATACTCATGTGTATTTTTAGTTTCTCATGAGTATTCCTAGGGGTATTATGCCAACTACCACTTATTATTATATTATTTATTTTTAATTACATATTGTGACTATCCCATTATTATGGCCACATTACAATCATTTTCCACTTGGGTACCTCCATAACTACTCTATATTATCCTCTATAAATGCATTACACATATATAACATTGAATTGGATATAATGTTAAAAGAAACTAAATGTAGGAAAATAGATTCATTAAAAAACCATTCCATACAAATTTTACAACAAAAATTCAAGACAAACACATTACAACTCACAATAACATCAATATTGAGTCCTCAATAATTATGATGAATATAAAAATCCTAGAGAAAAATAAGATAATTCATTGTGATGGGAATAGGTGCAAAATCTCCCATGAGTAAACATGATCATGAGCACTCGCTTTTATCCAAATTGTTGGATAATAATCCCCTTATAATGATTTAACCTTAGCCATTAGGATCAATTGCTAGCAACCCCCTTTCATAGCTCACAATGCAAAAGAAACTCCTCCTCCTCTTCCTATTGGCAATTTATGAATTAATTCACTATGAAATCAATCCTCTAGAGAACTCCTACGGAAGCATATTTAAATTACCACCTACTACACACCTACTACACCTGCAGTATGACGATGTCAGTGAAGCTACATTTATTCTTGAAGTTTATTCCTACGATTTTGTAAGGGCTTATCCAACAACATTAAAGAAATTTTTTAATTTAAATTAAATAAATAAACAATATTTAACCCATCGTTGAAACTTTAGTTAGAATAAATATTTTTTTATATATAATATATATAAATGCAATAGAATTTCATTGCTTAGAAATACAAATTAATAAAAGGTATTAAGATAATTTAAATTAAGGAGAGAATAATAAATTGGTGATGATGATATTAGCGTTCACTAAGACAAATTGGTGTATCGTACCTTAAGAAGGCAATAGATTACTTGTAATTTTTTAGAATTTTATTTATCTACCCGAGATTTGTATTTATTATTATCATTCTCATCTTTATCCTAACAATATTTTTTGGGTCCCCCGGATGGGGTGACAAATGGCTAGGAAGTGGGATCCATGTGGTGCCGAACAACATAAGTAGGTATTAATCCCTGCCGCCATCCTCTCGTCCCCCCAACTTGAATGACTCACATTCACTGTGATTCAATGGAGGTGTGATGGGCACCTCGAGGTAATTTAAGAGAGTCATGTGCGAACCAGGTCAGGTGTACCTGCACCGGGATTGCAGTCACCTCAACCCTAATGGATCCCGCTGATGTCAATTTGCAAGCTTCTCTAATTCCTCCCTAGAACTCAACTTGTATGCTCCATGGCCTTCGCTAGATCCTACACAGCCTCGCTACTCTGCGCCCACCATTGCCTTCTCTGGTTCAATTTCTCCAAGCCAATAACATGCCTAGGGAGCAAGGAAAATCTAGGAGAGGCCCACTGTATTACAATGCCTACACTAGATGCAATCCTCTCCCCCCCACCCATCTTTACCTCATCATGTACAGTCGTCTCATGCAAAACCATTCCCCATTGATCTTGGTAGTGGTCCTTCCATGGAATAAATGCCCCCTCCCATGAATTCTAGCCCCCCACTCAACGATAGTCTAGTAATTGACCCTCCAAGCACCTGCTCTCACGACCACTTCTTTGGCACTAGCTCTTGCATAGTGGAGGAAGAGATTCTCCCTAGCTGACAAGAGACTCCCTTGAATGTAATGTCCACGGTGGATGAATATGGCACAATGAATGAAGTGGATATAGAGGACGCAGGGTACGCAGCTAAAGAAATAGACAAAACATAAGAAATGGTCGTCGATATGATGGATGAATCGCCTTTGTCGACCCCACTTCGATTCGCAGAGGAGTACATTCAACTCATCTTTGAGCTACATAAAAAAATGGATGAACATGCCTATATCCAGAACTTCTTGGGACAACGCTTGGACCTCTTGATGGACACAATGACAACTGCTCCAGCTATCAAAATATGTACAACCTGTGGACAACTCTTTGTCCCAGCCTACAACGCTCATGGATGACCGAGTCCAAGCTAGCTCCCAGGTTTCATGGTTTCTTTTTTCTTTTGTCATTTCCACGGAGAATTAAAATTCTCTATCATGCCTTGTAAGAGAGTCGGTCATGGCCACTGCACATTAGAACACTCTGCTCTTTTTTTGTCCGAACCATTTCAGTTACAGTTTCAGACATGTTTGATGGCCACCTGTCCTGGTTTCCTGCTGTGGCGGGAAAGGTGGCAAAATCATGTTTTTGTATAGACACATAATGATGTGAATATATTTTTGTGCTCTTTTATTTACCAAAAAAAAAAAGAGAGTTTTTTGTTTCTAATTATTGTTCATTTTCCTTCCTTCTTGTCTTTTTACCTTTTAAACTTCCTTCCTTAATTTAGCTTCATTTATAAATATTTATGACCCTTTTAAGCTTGGATATGTATTGAGTATGCCATATTTATGGTCATCACAACTTACTTCGACATGGATCAACCTATCTCTATATTTGGATATTTTTTCCAACCTCTATTTTGTTATGATGTAAGTGGATTCAATTTGTAGTTTATTTGTAATTCTTCTTTTATTTATTTTAATTTTAAAATAAACAAATAAACAATATTTAACCCTATGAAAATTTAGTTAAAATATATATTTTTTAAATTTAGTTAAAATATTATATATATATATACAAATAACACTCCATTTCGTAGGACGTAATAAAAATTAAAAAAAAAATTGGCATTAAAGTGACATTTTATTTAAAAAAGAAAACTTATTTTAAAATTTTAGGAATATTGTATATATATAAAATATGTATAGACAAATAAGACTCCATTTCGTAGGACGCAATAAAAATTATAAAAAAAAATTGGCATTAAAGTGACATTTTATTTAAAAAAATAAATCTTATTTTAAAATTTTAGGAATATTGTATATATATATAATATGTATAGACAAATAAGTCTCCATTTCGTAGGACGTAATAAAAATTATAAAAAAAAATTGGCATTAAAGTGACATTTTATTTAAAAAAATAAATCTTATTTTAAAATTTTAGGAATATTGTATAACTCAATCACTTACTATAAAATTTGTAATTTCAATAAGATTAGTAAATGAGATTTGTCTTCCCTAATAAGTTACTATATGATTATTAACTTACTAAGGAGAGAATAAGCTAATTAAGTTATTATGAATATTTGGACATTAATGAAAAAAAGTTTTCCTCCATAAACCAAAAATGGATTAGATAAGATATTTTCTAATATGAATAACTTAAAAAATTAGTAATAATAATAATAATAACAACAATAATTTGTTTTTAAAGAAAAAAATGCAATATTAATATTAATATATAATCAATATGAATGTTGATCATGAGTGATAAGTGGCAACTTTTATAAGGAGCCTTATCACTCGATATGAGGTGTGTTTATTAAACTTTTTTGGTAATCTAGTTATTCTTTTACCTTCTATAAACTCATATAAAAAATATATATGCAAGGTCTTGATTGCAGGGATACCAACATAGGAAACCATCCCTAGCACCAGAAATTATATGTTTTTGAAAAAGTTTGCCTCATCGAGCACCTGAGTGGGCCCAATGGTTAAGAACATGTGTTATCTTCGCGGAGGTCATAGGTTCAAAACCGGCGGGGGGTAGGGATGCTCATATTGGCCTGGTATATCTGGCTTGCGGGCTGTTGGATATACTCTTGGGAGGTTGCTGTTCCCATGGTTAAAAAAAAAAAAGTTTGCCTCATAAGCTAAAATGAATGTCTTGATTGCAGGGCTACCAACCTAGGAAACCATCCCTAGCACCATAAATCATATGTTTTTGAAAAAGTGTTCCTCATAAGTTAAAATGAATGCTCAAAACTATGAAGACTAGCTAACCAACATAGATATAAGGATGTAACAAGAAACTGGTTGGTTGAAAGATAAAAAACACCATACAGAATAACTAAAAGAAGGTCCATTCATGGACGAACTATCCTTGTCATGGCACTAGCAATGAGTTGGCCATTTAGAGACAATGGTTTGCCGAGTCGATTGAGCTTGAGCGTGACGACTATGATGTTGATTGGTGAGTAAGTCAT
>ML778912.1:464271-485082 GCA_009831015.1 Picea engelmannii | reverse complement strand
ATACTACATATTACAGAGTCAGTACAACACTTACAAAGAGTCTTCAAATTCTACATAACACATGCGATCATAACTATTAAATAGTGAAATTGTATTCAATATAAGGTTTCCCGTTTGTCTATTTCATTTAAGAATTGAATATACAAGTAACCAACTATCTATGGAAGCATGGTATAACACTATCACAATAATAGTATCCTAGGGTGGAACCTGTATCACTTTAAACAAAACATGGGATGTTATTTTTTTTAACGCCACAAGTTGGAACTCGAATACCTTTCGAGTGAGGTGAACTCGTTAATCCACATCCTCAGAGAGATTAATTTTTGTAAGGGAAAGATAAAGACTATCAGTAAACAAAGTTATGAAGAAAATAAACAAAAATTAAATATTGAAGATAGAGTAATGTTCAGGACAAATTAATGAAATTAAACATTGTAGATTTAATACACGAACAAACACTTAGCTTGAGCTTGGCGTGGGTGAGTTCCCATTTGCATCGCTGAGAAAATTGTCCACATCCATGAAGGGGAGAAGTGGACCTGAAATTATCTGATGGGTACCCTCGCAAGTAAAACAAGGGTCCCATCATTAGATTATGGTAACCGAAAGAGTTAATCAAGCACTCTAGAATGCAAATAAGTAAGAAGAACTCTTCTAAATATCTAAGATTTTGATAACCAGAATGATAAAGAGTTCACATAGTACTGTGCATGTTGAACAAAGGTGTTATTGCCCGATTTGGAATTTTCAATAGGGCTGTGGAACACTGGTATCATAACCTTTAAATTTACAAACTGATGATGAATAAAACAGAGACAAGAACCCAAGTATGAAACAGAACCCAATGCACATTTTGAACCAACTAAATTTATCCCAGATAATGATAACTAAATAAACTTTTTCTTATGCAGAGGAAGTACAAATCAACATCGTAACCAAAGTTCAGGAACAAAGAATTTAGGGAAAATTCTATACCCGAAATATATACTCGGGGAAGTAAGTTATTTAAATCAAGTAAGGTCTTATGACTTTGACCCTTTTTGTATAAATTATGCGATAAATAAATAGAATGGATACCATATTCAGGATACTACATGCGTGCACTATGGAAAAGAACAATCTTGTTACAAACCATAGGGGATATTTCCTTTATAACTTCATGCCATGGATTTAAAATGAAATGAATTCCAGTAAGTCTAGGAAGGCACTGTTGCAACTTTACGAACTGAGGGTTTGTTTATTCATGCCATCCTTGCCCCCTTGCGATGTCAATAGATATATGAAACATATTACACAGAGAATAGTGACATACATAGAGTATGCCGCAAGACGGTTTAAGGAACACTGCAGAAAACTGCACAAGATTTTAACCACAAAAATATCGGTGATAGGTATGCCACACACAGTTGAGGCAAACCTGTTCACGTCATAAATTCTAGAAAAAAAACCTTAAAATTTTACCATCAACTATGGAACCAGGAAGAGGATGTCACCGGTACAATTTTTGGACCAGCAACCAATGGAAGTATCATTGGAGGGTGGTCACAACTCGCGGTATCTTAAATGACTACGAACTAGGAATATATTACACACAGAGGATGGAGGGAATAATTTCAACTTTAGTTGCAGAGACAATCAAAACTACTTTTAAACCTTCCCGAAAACTATAACCACACTACAAGTAACTTAAGATTTAAATTATGTTGTGGACTTATTGGGTGGTCGTGTAGCCATTTCTTGCTTTACATCGAGTAGGGATCTCCACGTTGTCGGTTTTCCTCATAGGAAACAAATCATAGGGTTAACACTAGGGTGTTTCACAGAAGACGCAGAGCCAAAGGAGAATGGAACAATAGTCCTAGAAACCCTTCACTGCGTAGAGTAATAGTTGGAGTTAGGAAGACTGTACCTTGCCATGTGATAGGAAGGAGGTGGCAAGTTTGTATTAGACATGGGGCCGAGTGACAAACTCAGGGATTACTCTTGAAGGTAGCCATTAATAGGTTGGACAAATGTTTTAATCATCTTCTGACGAACCCCTCATCAACATTCATACCAAATTTATTGCAGAATGAGAGGAAAACTGCGTTAGGGCGCGACTAAACCCCGACCATCTAGTTTGATCACCTTGTTGAGCTCAGAATGAATAATGGTTATCGTTGGACATCGTAATGATGACAAATGTAACCATGCTTTAGTTACTGTGGTAATAGAGTTCAGGGTGTAACCATAGATAGTTTTCCATAAAGTCTATTACTTAAGCAGTTAGCATAAAGATACCTTTATTTTAAGTATTCGATATATGCATTGAACCCTTTATTTTAAGTTTGTGATGTATGCATTGAATTCAAAATTCGTATAGTCCCTAATATTAGGTATGCGATATATGATTTAAACTCAAATTCATATAGACCCTATATGATATTAGTAATGTCTATGCATAAGGATTATTGTAATTTTAGTGGGGATTTTTTTGTAATCTAAATGTTAATGTTTATTCATAGGGATGGTTGTAATGCTAGTAGGGTTTTAATCATTCAAAGGATAACCCTTTATATGTTCTTTATTGAATAAGTATGTTAGTAACTAAGAGACTAGGGTATAGTGAGGATATCCCTTAACCTTCATGTATATATGATTATTGTACCAATATGGAAATAACTCAGAGTTGTGGTCGCTATGTATGATATTTGGTTTTATTGATAAAATGGTAGCGTAAAACATTGTGAAAGAAAAATAGTGAGGACAAAACTACCGACGTTTATTAAGTTGAGATCTGTCGAATTAAGTTATTCAAGGAGGAAAGAGATTTAATATCCCTAATAAAAAAAAAATTATATGTTAAATTTGGGGAACATTACATATGGTATCAGAGTAAAGGTTACAACACTTGGACCACAAAGCAGAGCCGATTTTTTTTTAATACATGCTTTTTTGTTTAATGAAAAACTAACAAAAATGCTTACTATTACAAACAATTTTTTTTTATTTCTATTGTGATAATGGAAACACAGAATGAAGAGGAGATCATAATTGAGGAGAATCCCGATCAAGGACCTCCTATAAAACCTGGGCAGAACAGTGAAGGAAGTTCGGCCACCCAGGTTCTGGAAACCATGAGGAACCTCATTGTGGAACTGCAAGATTTCAAGGCGGACAATGAGAAACTAAAAAAGGCATAAGAAGACCAGTGGGAAATAAATGAAGTACTTTTGCATAGCATAGTAATAAAGAAGATCCCAAAATACAATAACGAGGAAGAAGAGGTCAACAAAAGATCCTCCAAAAATTCTTGTCCTGAAGAAGAAAACGAAAATAGTTCTTTCAAAGGCACACCATCAATAGAAAATAAAATAGCCATAGGAAGAAAGAGGAAACAGGTGGATCACCTAGATGGTGAATTTAAGAAAATCAAATCGTCCGCCTTTGACGAGGAATCCAGGAAATCGGAGGAGGTTGAAGCATGGTTACTGGACATAAAAAATTATTTCTAGATTTACAATTATTCCTGCAACATGAAGGTCAGAATGGCCATTTATAACCTGAAAGGAAAGGTGAGTATATGGTGGTAGGACCTGAAGTTGGCCAAGGGATTAAAAGAAAAACAGATGGAATGGTCATATTTCAAGAAATAATTTAAGAAACAATATTTATCAGAAACTTATTGTGAGGGAAAGACCAAGGAATTTTATGAGCTAAGACTCGGTTAAATGACTATGGATGACCTGATAAACAAATTCCCAAAGTTATTAAGGTTAGTACCTTATATACAGGAAGACAAAGTAAAAATCCGGCGGTTCCTAATTTTCTTACCACAGTCCTATAATGACATAATCAAGTTCGACAACCCCAAGAACTTAAGTGAAGTTTTTATAAAGGCTTGAATGTGTTACGATCAATAAAAACATGGTACTGAACTTCCCAAGGCTTGGAAAGACAAGAAACATGACATAATGTACCAGTAGAAGAAGGGCTATCAATCAGCCTCTTTCTGGAATGAAACAAAGAATTTCCCAAGGAAATATTTCCACTCCAATAACCAAAACAACTAGTGGGGGGGGGAGCGTGGGGTTGAATAGCTAATCTGGGAACCAAGAAGTTTGGGGATAGCCCTAGAGAATCGTTAAAATGCTGGGAACATGGAGAACCTCACTTAAGGAGGAATTGTCTGCATTTAACTTCTGTAGCAAGGACCATGGTTCACAACCTGCAAGAGGCCTCTACAATGGGAGATGTGGGTAGAATATTACACAAAATCAATGCAGTGGTAGATGGTTGACGAGTTGATCACTAGTCCATTGTAGTGGAAGTTGAAGTTAAAGTTAATAAGAATCATGTTTATGTTTTAATTGATCCAGAAGCTACTTTGAGTTATGTTTCTCCTGGTTTAGTGGATTCAAATAAGATTAAGAAAGTAAGTCATACAAAGTCTTCGCTAGTACAACTAGAAAGAGGAAAAAAAAGAAAAGTAACAGATTTCATTTATGATTGTGAGTTCAGTTTAGATGGGAAAAACACAAAGATAAATCTAAATATTCTACCATTAGGGTCTTACGATATAATTATTGGAATGGACTGATTAGAGAGGCATAAACAAATTTTGGATTGTTATGAAAAATCACTCACTTACAAAGATGAAAACAACAATGTTAGAAAAATACAAGGCATACAGAAACTAGTCTCAGCTAGGCAGATTTCAGTAATGCAGTTTAAGAAGTGCATGAGTAAACGTTATCAAATTTATGCTATCCAAGTGACAAATCTGTTGGAAAAAGAAAATAAACCTAGCCTAGAAGATTTTTTCATCTCACATGAATTTAGAGATTTTTTTGTAGACAAAATACCTGAACTGCCCCCAAGAAGAGAGATAGACTTCTCTATCATTCTACTACCTGGCTCATCCCCTATATCTAAGGCACCCTACAGAATGAGTTTACCCGAATTAATAGAGTTAAAAATTCAACTACCATAACTGTTGGACAAGGAATACATCAGACCAAGTGTCTCACTATGGGGAGCACCAGTCCTTTTTGTTAAAAAGAAAGATGAAACTCTAAGATTATGTATTGATTATAGACAACTAAACAAAATGAGTGTTAAGAATAAATATCCCCTACCCAGAATCAATGATCTGCTTGACAAGTGGGAGGGGCAATTTTTTTTTCTAAATTGGATTTAAGATCTGGTTATCACCAGGTTAGAATAAAGGATGAAGACATAAGTAAAACAATGTTCAGAATGATATATGGACATTATGAATTTGTTTTTATAACGTTTGGTCTCACTAAAGAACCAACAACATTTATTGGTTTGATGAATAACATTTTCAGCCAGTATTTGGATAAGTTTTTTTTGGTATTTATTGACGAAATTCTAGTGTATTCGAAAATGGAAGAAGAACATGAAGAAAATCTAAGGATAGTATTGCAAACATTAAGAAAACACAATTTGTATGCAAAATTTGACAAATGTGACTTTTTCCAAAAGCAAATACAGTATCCAGGACATGTAATATCTGAAGAGGGTATTGCATCCGACCCAAAGAAGATAAGAGCCATCATGGAATGGCTTATCCCTAAGGATGTAGCGGATATCCAATGATTCATGGGAATCATCGGGTACTACCATAGATTTATATAAGGATTCTCTAAGATTTCATACCCTATAACGTCCCTACAGAAAAAGGGAACCAAGTTTATTTGGCCGTAGAAATGTCAGGACATTTTTAATAACTTAAAAGAATCGTTAACAACTACACCCAATTTAAGGGTAGCAAACCCGGATAAAGACTTCACAGTCTGCATGGATGCGAGAAAAGAAGGTTTGGGAGGTTTCCTAACTCAATAAGGGCACACTATTTGTTACGAGACATGAAAACTAAAAGAGCATGAACGAAACTACGTCACTCACAACTTGGAATTAGTAGCTATAACCGATGCGTTAAAAATGTGGCGACGCTATATAATGGGCAAAACATTTATGTTGCTAACTTATAACAGTGGTGTGAAATTCTTGTTTAGTCAACCATATCTTAACACAAGGCAAGCAAGATGGCTGGCCTTCTTGAGAGAATTTGATTTCGAGGTAATACACATCAAGGGTAATACCAGAAAATGGTAACAACATTGAGGAAGTTGTTTTATTGGCCTAATATGAAAGGTGAGACAACAAAATACTTAGTGAAGTGCCTAGATTGTCAATAGGTGAAGGTTGAACACTAGCATCTAGTTGGTCTGTTACAGCCTCTACCTATACCGGAATGGAAGTGGGAGACTATCTCACTAGATTTTATCACAGGTTTGCCTAAAACTCAAAAACAAAATGATTCAATTATGGTAGTAATCAATAAACTTGGCAAGTCTGCACATTTTGTTCCTGTGAAATCTACTTATAAAGATATTAACATAGCTGAAATATTTATGAAGGAAATTTTTAGACTACATTATATTCCTAAAATGGTGATTTCAGATAGAGACGTCAAATTTACATCTACGTTTTGGAAAGAATTATTTGCAGGGTTGAATACTAACTTGAATTTCAACACAAGCTACCATCCACAAATGGATGGGTAGACTGAACGAATGAACCAAATTGTGGAAGATATGCTAAGAATGTATGTAAGGACAAAACCAGGTAAGTGGGAGTAATACCTGCACTTGGTGGAATTTGCGTACAATAATGGTTATTAGACATCGACTAAGATAAGACCCTTCCAAGTATCGTACGAAAAAAAGTGTACAACTCCGATTAGATGGGATAACCCATTTGACAGACTCATGATGGGACCAAAAATTCTCCAGGAAATGGAGAATACAGTAAGAAAACTACAACATAATTTAAAGGAGGCACACGACAAACTGAAAAGTTACGCAGATATGAAAAGAAGACACCAAGAATTTCAAGTTGGATATCACGTGTATTTAAAACTAAAAGCAAGAATAAGTTCATTAAATCTATGAAACTGTTCAAAGTTGGCGCCCAGTTTTGTGGCCCATTCGAGATCTTAGCTCAAATCAGACCAGTGGCATATCAACTTGCACTTCCCGTAAATTTGAAATTTCATAATGTATTTTATGTTTCTTTGTTAAAAAATATATATTCATGGTCCTAATCACATGATCGATTG
The DNA here is from genome assembly GCA_009831015.1 of Picea engelmannii. Lineage (NCBI taxonomy): Eukaryota > Viridiplantae > Streptophyta > Pinopsida > Pinales > Pinaceae > Picea > Picea engelmannii. Next base: position 477,953 of record ML778912.1, on the reverse strand, counting down.
CAACATGGTGCAGGTGGAACCAAAAGGAAAGTTCCAAGCGAAACCTCTATGCATTCTAGACATGAGAGAAATAGTACTACAGAACAGAGTCGTCGCCTAAGTAAAACTGCAATGGAAGCACTTTAGTCCTGAGGAGGCCACTTGGGAATTGGAGGAAGATTTGCATAAGTCTTATCCAACCCTGTTCCAAGAAAGGAATGAAAACTGAGGACAATGTTGTACTGAAGGGGGAGAGGATGTAATATCCCCAAAATATTTAATTATTAAAGTCTGTATACACTTAGGAAATTATTTTCGTTTTTGGAAAATTCGAATTTGGAAACTTATTGTCATTTATGGAAATTCTGAATTTAGAATTTGATTAATTGTAATTAATTATTGTGACTGTTGGGAAAAGATTTTATTTGCCCAACCAACTCTTTGACTATGATGCTTGTAAGGGACAAATATTTTTATATTAATTGTTGAAGGACAAATGGAACAGTTAGGTTGAAATCAATTGACCATGACTCCATGAGTGGGGAACAGGATTGAACTACCTGAGGGCTGAATTTTACAAGTGGAAAATGAGGAATTTGGCCATTGGCAACCCCTAAAAATAAGGGATTTGAAAAGATGTGAAAATTCCCGGGGGGGGGTAACCTAGGCACTAGATGATTTTTCATATACAACATATGAGAGGAAGAAATATATTTATTAGTATGTGGGATAAAGAATATCACTTGTTGTTATGAGAACTATTCTATGTGTGATGCAAGGGGAATTTATGATTTGAAGGAGGACTATAGCGAAATAGGAGAATTGGATTTCACCTTTATGGACTCATGGTCAAGCTAGGGGCTGAATGAACCAAGTAGATTGGATGTTCTGTTCTATGGTTGGGTGGAACTTGGTTGTTCCATTTTTTTTCTCAGCACTTTGTTCAGATATGTACATCTACTAATTTCCTGGTTGAATGTTTTGTTGATTAATAACTGGTAGAATGAAATATATTTTAGAATAAGCCCTTACAGTTTGATTTTTATTCAACCAGTAAAGTTAAGAAAGCTACTATAAAGTTTAGTTGAAATGAAGTTGAGTCATATATATATATATATATATATATAGGAGATACATTCCAACTAAAGAAAATAGAAATATTTGTGGTGTGAAATCATAACTTGTACCAAGTATGTAAATTTATATACGTATTTTCATTCCTTTATGGAAAACCTGATCTTTACAATGTTAGATAAAGTTATGGAGATGATTAATATATATATATATATATATATATCGTAACATGAATAGAATCAAGGAACCACATAAACAAATAAATACGCATAACACAAAACGCTTCTTATTGACATTTGAATAACTTGAGATTTCATGTATTTTCCATTAAATCCGACTATTAATGGAGTAGAAAGTTATAGTTATTTTTCATTACAGTAACCCATAAATAAATTATCAGTGATTCAGATATATATAAAACATACTACATACTGCAGAGTTGGTACAACACTTAACAAGAGTCTTAAAAAGAGTTGGTACATACTACATACTACGATCATAACTATTAAATAGTGAAATTGTATTCATTATAGGGTTTCCCCTTTGTCTTTTTCCTTTAATAATTGAAGATACAAGAAACCATATATCTATGGAAGCCTTGTATAAAACTATCACGATAATAGTATCCTAGGGTGGAACCTGTATCACTTTAAACATAACCTGGGAGGTTGTTTTTTTTAATGCCACAAGTTGGAAATCGAATACTTTTCGAGTGAGATGACCTCATCAATCCACATCTTCAGAGATATTAAGTCCTGCAAGGAAAATATCAAGACTATCAGTAAATAGAGTTATGAAACAAATCAATGAAAATTAAATATTGAAGATAAAGTAATGTTCAGGACAAATTCACAAAATTAAACATTGTAGATTTAATACACGAACAAACACTTAGCTTGAGGTTGGCATGGGTGAATTCCCATTTGTTGGCCCTTGGTTATGTAAGAAAGCGAATATCAAGGAATAAAAAGGAAAATGCGAACTTCGCAGAAGACATAGTGACTCTTACTGGGACAGAGTGAGCAAAAGAGAAGAAACGATGCAACGAAGAAATCCGTTGGATGGGGAGATCGGGGATGACAAATCAAAAAGGAAGAAGGATCATGGAAAACCCAACAAATGGAAAGATACACTATTATATTATTTGGATCACTGCATGAGAAGAAATGAAAGACAGGTTGGCGAAGCCCTGAAAATACGGGTCAAGTTGACCTAGGGTTTTAGACACCTAGGGTTTTGGTATCTAGGGTTTTGTACACCTAGGTCTCGACCAAAGGATGTCGGTAAGGGATTGTAATGTATAAATAAGAACCCATATGAGGGAAGAGGTTTGATTCAGGTTCGATTTACTTGATCTAGTTTTTGTTTTGTTGTGAGAGATTATTGTTGTGTGAGAGAGAAGTGCTAAGTGTGAGAGCCTTCTAGTATTGTAAGATCTTCAGCTGGGTGAGAAGATCAGTTCTACAGCTGGGTGCACAAGGAGGGGAGAGAAAGAGAGGATAAGAAAGAGGATCTACTGGCTAAGAGTGCAGACAAGAACTGTATGTTTCACCTTAATATATTATAAAGAACAATTTTGTGGACGTATCCCTAGAGAGAGGGTGAACCACGTATATTTTGTGTTATGTGTGGTTGGTATTCTATCTCTGTCATTGATATATTGTGATTTCATTACTGTTTCAGATATGGTAAGTAGATGTGCATAGTAGATCCTAGTTGATAAGTGATATATGAATGTTGTGTTGTTCTTGTATTAATCCCAATTGATATTTCCCTTGGTTGTAGACATCTCTATCTTGCAACCCCCTCATAATTGCTTCAGGTGAGACTGCATCTTCTTCACAAGTGTTTCCGAAAGGTCCAGTAGTTAGGTATTGTTGGTGCACTCTTGAAGATGAAGCCTGGGTCTTCCCTTGTGCCAACAAATGGTTTTGTTGTTGGGACAATAATCTTATTGAGGGAATGTCAAGGTGGTTCCCATCAAAGACAGAGACTCAAAAGTGGATAGAGGATCAAGAAAAGGACTTCGTTGAAGCCCAGAACAAGAACCCTAATCTTAGTACATAGGATTGGTTGGAGAAATATATCTTCATTGATATACACAAAATTTTCTTTAGGGGAATCCATCAAGATCTATACGAGTGGCTAGCTAGATTAGAAAATACCCTGTTTGAGATCCAATCTGGACCTCTTGTGGTTTGGATGTCGGAGTTGATCAAGAAGTTCAAAAGAGTTGATAACACCATATCACAAGCAGTAGATCATTGTTTTGATAGCACCTTTGGAGGGTACATCACAGAGTTTGTAGTTGACAGAGTAGAGTCATACAACCCAGCTGAGAGATATATATTTAAGGGACCTAGAGGAAATTTTTTACAATTCATGAATTTGAGACTCAAGATGCTATTGCATGAGAAGAACATATTGAAGATACAATAGATTGGTCGTATCTAGGAAGGCTAATGTTCAAGAATTCATGCAATGACAATGAAACAAAAGCTGGACATACATGCAGTGGGAGAGTGTTCAGAGAAGTTCACCTTGCGAACTTGTTCAAGAAGAACTACAGGGATGAAGGTTTCTATAGTGGAGAAGAGGAAGATATGACAAACAAGGAGCATTCAAAACCTGTTGGGACAAAGGAAGGGAAAGCTAAAGAGCTTCGTCGGGGAGAACCTGAAACTTCAAGAACTGTGTAGACCATTGAAGTAAGTACTATTATCCCTCCTATTGATTCAGTAGTATTAATAAATTAGAGTAATTCAAGCCACCAAAATACCCAAAGCACTGTCACTAGTAATCCACCACATACTCAGTCAAGGACCCTAGGAAGATCTATGGAAGATGAGATGAGACTTCCTATATTTAGGGGAGATGGATCTGAATATCCTGACGAACAATGGTTCCTATGTGAAGTTGTATGGAATATTAAAAATGTCATGAATAAAGATGTTGAAATAACCCATTTTAGTACCACTCTAAGAGATCGCGCACTGAGCTGGTACATGAAGCTTCTTCAAGGACTTGCACAGCCTAAGCCACTGAATCAGATTAAGAATGTGTTGATTGTAGAGTTCAAGAAACCCAAGTCAGATTCAGAATGTATTACAGAGCTGAAAGATATCAAGAAGAAGGTGGCTGAACCTGTTTGGGAATTCGATAAGAGATTCAAAACCTTAATAGGTCGATTGACTTTTCAGATCCCAGATGAACAGGACAAAGAATGGTTCATCGTTGCCCTCTTACCACACATCAGAGTTCCCATGATGAAACATAATATTGCTTCACAGTTTGAGGCACTAGAGATCGCCATGAAGTTAGAATCAACCCCTATGGGAGAATACACCTCAGGTATGAGTCATATCTTGAGTCAACTAACTAGTTTGTCTCTGTAGGTCAAAGATATGAAGAAACACAAGGGAAAAAATAAAAGATAATATATTTGGTGTGTCAGATGTAGATCGGATGGCCATGACAAGGAGAAATGTTGTCTATTCCATGAATACTTGGCCTCTGGATCCCCAATCCATTTGAATAAATCCACCTTACCCTGGTGCGAGGTATGCAGAAACATGCATCGCCTTGGTGAGTTCTATTACATGAAATAATATGTTTAGACACCCACAAATTTGTATTACACATTCTCTAAGTCCCTGGGACATGATGATAGATATTGTAGGTCTTACAACCTCATGCATGAAAGGTCAAGAGACATATTCAAGATCCAAGGTGAAGTACAAAAAGAAGGAAACTCTACGCAGTACAACTCCCCTGGGAGAGGAAACTTCAATCCTCACGACGGATTCAAAGAAAGAGGACAAGGAGGAGGAATGGGTTGAGGCCGACGACAGATAATCTGTTATAACTACGCACAACCATGATACCTTGCAAGGGATTTCTAGAACCCTTGTACTACTTGTAGCGATTGTATCTCGTTTGAACATGTTATGGAAGATTGTCCTGTAATACTAGTTAAGCTTCAGGAAAGATGAGGACCTCAACAGAAAACACAAGTACAACTAATATATGTTGAACCTCATTTAGAATACCCTAGAGTGGTTGTTATAACTAGAGGAGGCATTGTTACAGGATAAGATAGATTGACCCCAGGGAAGATTACGGAAGACTCAGGAATCAGGAAAGATAAAGATAAGACACAAATGTTTGATGCAAATAAAGAAAGACAAATGTTCAAGGAGGAAAGAAAATAATTCATAGGAGACTAAGGTTCCTCACCGAAGACAAGACCAGAAGTGAGAGAATATGGAATGCTCTGGCATTTGATCAGTCTACTTCTCCAAAAGAAGAAAGATAGGTAAGCAATCTCATGGAATTCCTATATACTTGTATTAAGTTGATTCAGGATGAAAGCGTTGTACAAGAGTTACAAAATTTAATCAGACACTATGAAATAGGAAATATAGACCCCTTACTGAATAGGGAAGTACACCAAATCGGTAAGAAGAGAAGGACCAATAAGGAATTGCATTTGAATGCTCAAATAGGTGAATATGATATAGATTATGTAGTCCTCGACTTAGGGTCAAAGGTCAATGTCATGATGAAGTGAACCTAGGCACTGATGGGAAAACTGAAGTTGATCTATTCTCCTATTAGGCTTAGGATGGCCAACCAACAAGCTGTCAGCCCCTTTGGAAAACTGGAACATGTCCTTGTGGACATTGACAGAGTAAGAACATTTGTAGATTTCGAGGTAATTGAGATAGTTGATGACAACTTGCCTTACCTTGCACTGTTAGGAATTGATTGGGCCTTCAATAGTTCCACTGTGGTTGATTTAAAGAAGAGACGTATGACTTTTGAAAATTATGGCCTTAGGGTCATTGCACCCTTAGATCAAGATGAAGTTTAGCGATACACAGATCCCATTAGAGAAGAAGACCGTACATACGAAATGGAAAACATATACAAATTAATAGCCAAACAATAAGATTACATTAATCCCACAGTCGATGGAAACTTAAGTTGGCGAAGTGACAACGTATTCTCACCAGACTCAGAAGAAGCACTGGAGATTTGGCAGAATAAAATGTATGAAGTATCTACAAGAAGATGTGCTATACTAACCAGATAATTTCCCTTGATCGGCACAACAATAAGTAAATTACCCACCTTTGATGGTCTAACTCCTTTAGAAACCTTCTTGTTGGAATTTGAAGAGAGTGTACCAATACAACAAAGAATGTTGGCAATGGATGAGGCCTTGAAAGAAACCCCATCAAGATGGTGGGGAAGACACAAAAACAACATTGTAGACTGGGTACAATGTCGTACCTTGATGACAATGCGGTTCTCAACACAAGTAGAAGACTATGAAGTTTGATACACAGGTCGAAGTTGCCCAAAGGAACATGTGATAAGATGTGAGGAAGCCTGGAGAAACGTCCCTCAAGAACAATGGGTACATAAATTCATCAACACACTGGACACGACAACTATCAACTAGCACCTTCAAGCAAAGTTGTGCCTCATCACTCTTGATTGGAAAGGTATGATTCAAAATTTTGTAACCACCTTCTTATTTGAAAGTCAATATCCTTTAGTAGATCAAGCATTATATATTTTTAGACATAAAGTATTTGAGGAGGCCTCTAGCCTTCCTTTGGAACAAGAAGAGGATGAATGGACTACGCTTCTCCAGAAACTACAAGGCTATTACAACATCAATGTTGATGAATACGATGATCATAGGAATGTGAACATCACAGAAACAAAAGGTTAGAGAGATGTAGAAGGACCAGGAATTCAATTACCATTTATTGGACAACCGGTCAAGATTAAGAAAGTCAATATTGGTAAGAACAGACACTGAAGCTTGCAAATGTCAGATATTATTGGGATGCTGCTACCATTGACAAGATTATAGAGCTTCTGCATGAATATCGGGACATGTTTCCGACCAAGTTCACTGATATGAAGGGTATTAAAGGACCTATGGGATATATGAGGATCCCTTTGAAACCATATGAAAAACCAGTCAAAGAAAGACCTTACAGGTTGAACCCTAAATATAAGGAGAAATTGAAGATTCAGATCGACAAAATGCTGGAAGAAGGGATTATAGAACCTGTCAAAGAATCATAGTGGATTAGCCTTATGGTGGTACAAGACAACAAGACATGAGTGATCAGGATATGCATAGATCTTAGGAAATTTAATGATGCTTGTTTGCATGAGCCCTTCCCTACACCATCATTGACGAAGTGTTAGATAATGTGGGAGGCCAGGAAGTATATTCTTTTACAGATGGATTTTTAGGATACCATCAGATATGGATTGCCAAGGAAGATTTCCATAAGACCACATTTGCAACAGAATGGGGATCCTACCAATATACAGTGATGCCATTTAGATTAAATAATACCCCATCCATATTTTCTAGGGTGGTGGTCGAAGCATTCAAGGAGTTTCTGCATAAATTTATCAAAGTATATTTTGATGATTGGACTGTTTTTTGTTTATTGAAGAATCATATTGAATGTCTAAGGCTAATGTTGGATAAATGCAAGGTGTGTCAAATTGCCCTGAACCTGAAGAAATGAATTTTATTTTCACCATTTGGAGTGCTTTTAGGTCATATTGTATGTAAGAAAGGATTGTTGGTCGACCCATCCAAAATTTCCATTATCGTTGATCTACCCCCTCCTACTCCAGTCAAACAGTTGCGCACTGCACTGGGACACACATGATACTATAGGAAATTCATTAAAGGATATGCTCAGATTACAACACTTATGGAGAAGCTATTGAAAACATATTGTCAGTTTATTTAGATAGAAGAATGCTAGCAGAGTTTCGACACACTGAAACAAAAAATGGTTACTGTGCCTATTCTGATTTTCCCAAAATGGACCAAGGAATTTCATGTGCATGTTGATGCATCTTCCATTGCTTTAGGAGTTGTGTTAGCACAACTTGGACGAGGAGATATTGACAACCCGTTAGCCTTTTCTAGCAGGAATCTATCAAATGCTGAAATTAATTACACCACCATTGAGAGAGAAGGGTTAGCCATGGTATACACATTGCAGAAATTTCACTACTACTTGTTGGGAGGACACTTTAAAATGTTTACTGATCACTCTGCACTGAAATACCTAGTCAACAAGCTAGTGTTGGGGGGAAGGATATGCATATGGCTTTTTCTATTTCAGGAATATGATTTTAAGATCATAGTAAATCCAGGGAGAATGAACAAAGGTCTTGATCGATTGTCAATATTGGAACATGGTGAAGAGTCGACCAGTTTCGAGGATGCACTACCGGATGCACAGCTACTGGACTTTAGAAAGATCGATGACCATTTCGCATAGATAGTCCAGTTCCTATTAACAGAAATGACACCTAGTGAGTACATAATTCCTCAGAAGAAACAACTAGTAGTGCACACTACAGACTTCTCACTTATAGTTGGACATCTATACAAGATGGGATCTGATGAGATATTAAGAAGATGTGTTATGGAGGTAGAATGACCATTGATCCTCACATAATCTCATGAAGGCATCGCAGGAGGACATTAAGTAGGGAAAACAACTGCGCAAAAGGTTCTTAGAGATGGCCTTTGGTGGCCTACCTTACACAAAGATACTAAAGACTATTCCAGAGCCTTTGATGTATGCCAAAGCGTTGGGAAACCTTCCAGAAGAGATGAAATTATACTAGCACCACAACGGACCCTAAAATCATTTGAGAAATGGGCCATTGGCTTCATTAGACCTATAAACCCACTAGGAAAGCATACAAGAGCAAGGTACATAATTACAACAACAAAATACTTGACTAGATGGGCTGAAGCAAGAGAAGTTAAGGAATGTAGTGGAACTACAACTATGTGCTTCATATTTGATGACATCATAACCAGATTTGGATGCCCAAATATCCTTATGAGTGATCAAGGTACACATTTCATCAATAAGATATTTGAAGCCCTGACTAAAGAATTTGTAGTCCACCATCAGAAGAGCACATTGTACCATCCACAAGCAAATGGGACAATTGAATCATTCAAGAAGATCTTGGAAACAATGCTCATGAAGATTTGCAGTGTGAATAGGGATGATTGGGATCTAAGAGTACCAGCAGTATTATGGGCCTATAGAACCACTTGCAAGAAGCTGGCAATGAAAACACCTTTTAAGTTGGTATATGGTCTTGAAGTTGTTGTTCCAATGGAATATCTGGTACCAAGCCAAATAATTGTTGGCTTTACATATATGGATGAACCTGGCGCTGTTCAAGAGAGGCTTTCATAGTTGGTGGAATTGGAGGAAGATAGATTTATTGCAGGATTCCATCAGCATGTTCATAAGGAAAGAGAGAAGGCTTATCATGACATGCACATCAAGAATAAGGCATTTAGACAAGGTGATCTAGTCCTAATATATGACATTAAATTCATCAAACATCCTGGGAAGTTCAAAACGCATTGGCTAGGGACATATGAGATCACTTATGTTATAGAGAGAGGAGTTGCGCAATTGAATACTTTGAATTGGGAGTGTAAGGAAGGATTAGTGAATGGGAGCTGGTTGAAATTGTACTATGACAACCAACTTCCCCACAGTTCTTAGTAAGCACAAGAATAAGAGAGTCTAGGTACCAGAAGCAGTTGAAAATGGGTTCTAGACACAAAAAAGACTGTTTGCACAAGGAGGAAAAGGAGGCATAGAGAAGAAAGAAGAGGTTTCACTACACATTCTGAAATTGAAGTAAAAAAGGAAGCTGAGATCTGAAGTGCCTCGGGATGAGTCACGGGTGAGTGTTGGGGGCCTGTTGACCCTTGGTTATGGAAGCTAGTGAAGATCAAGGAAGAAAAAGGAAAATGAAAACTTCGAGGAAGACACAGTGACTGTTACTGGGATGAAGTGAGAAAAAGAGTAGAAAAGCTAGAGTTATGTAATGTCCCCAATCGTTACGACTATAAGGGAAGATAAACATGCAATTTTATTTTAGTTTATTTTAGTTTTTTCAGCACCGGGAAGGAAAATATGACAACAATTGAGCCACACAAGTTGAGGAAAAACACACGCACGCAGGTGAGTCAACAGACGAAAACGACTCAACAACTAGCACAAAGAGAAACTCAGTGACACAAGCGTAAATGAACATATAGAAACGACTACCCGCCCGACTCAACTTGGAAACACCTACAAGATAAGGGACAACATCCACCACCTCGCCACAACGACCTCGAAGGCCAATAACTAGAACCATGATGGTGCATAACCAAGCACATGAAGGCGTTACATCCCAAGCACTGACAACAAATTACCACGATCAACAACACCCACAACGGGAAGCACTAACTCCGACCAAGTTATTATTCACCGCTATCCAATAGTGCGCATCATGATCCCCTCTTGGAATCATGTCATTCTTAGGTGATAGACACGATAGTATCCCTGGCGCAACATAACCTAACTGGACCAAGGACTTCAGAAAGACTAGTACGCTAGGAGCCGAATGACTTATAAGAAGACTACACTTATGCCCCCAAGCAACAGGTCAACAAGATGCATATGAAAACACTCGAAATAAAATTGCGTGAATGACCGGAGGATTTGTGTCTCCTACAAGGAAACCTGTATGGTGAAACGACTATGACCTACCACCCCTTCTAGCTTGAGCTAAGGCGCAAGGCGCTTATTCCCCAAATAACGGTTAGCTATTAATAATTTTAGTTAATAAACTACTAATCCCTCGACCATTAAGCTTTTGCAAGATAATCAACTATTATGCCAATGAATATCATAACTAACAGTCCTATTAATTCAACATCTATCTCCCTCTCTAACAAAAGATAATCCCACATGTTTTTATAAAATCAATAAATTTTTAAAACTTTTAAATCATTTAATAATAATAAAACCTTTCCTCACAATCCACTTCACCTTAAAGGAGATGTTAGTTAATGTACTTAATTAAGCATGTTATATAAAGTAGCTAAGTAAAGGGTTTGATACTGATTAAAGGTCTGTTTAAGTAACTGAGTAAAGGGTTAGAGTAGTTGCGGAAAGCTTTAATACTGAAATAAAATTTAAAGTGATTTTCGGACTGATACCTGTTGATTGTTAAAATAAGAACTCTATCTAACCAATCGCTACATGACAAATGAATTCATTGCCCAGGTAACCATTAGGTGGTTGTCAAGAACATGCACGTTGTCTATGCAGGTATGGTAGAGCTATCAAGGGTAAATCTCTGACAACAGCTACGCTATGCAGTAAATTTAAAAATTCTTACAACACATGAACCCACCCAATGTCACACCCTGCATGTATTAAATTTACTGTGGCATATTCCCTGCCAAACTATGTGACAAAATCGTAGCCAAAAAGGGTGTAGAACCTCTCAGAAAAGTTGGGTGGATGGCAGCCAGTATATGTAACATAATAGAAGCCAAAAATGTGAAAAGATTGGCTCATAATTTCGTGTGGACTGTAGGATAAAGAAAAAACCGACAATACATATATTACAATTGCAGTCAATACATAACATTATCGCAATGGATACAAATAAAATGCTTTCCAATGAATTTGAGTCTCAGAGGTAAGTAAAATGCTATTCATCCATTCAGATTAAAGTCCATACAAGGAAATCGATTTGGAGTGATAATTAAATCGAGATTCTCTACAGTTTAATTTGAATGTTGTTCAAGGCAACTAGAGGTAAAATAGAAATTCTATCAATTAATAAAAACTATGTAAATGTAAACACCAATCATTAGAGCATTGTCCAGAAAGCAATTATTCCATTTATTAAAAAGCTAAATATCAAAAAGGACTAAATGTAAAAGCCAATTATTAAAAGGTGTAAATGTAAATGCCCATTTATTAAAACGTTGTCTAGAAAACGATTAGGTAAAAGTAGGGTCATTATCTCTATCCGACAAAGAAAAACACAAGGGTAACAACCACTAGTTCGTTGGATTTTTGGTTCAACAGACAATCAATAAAGAGAGAACATTGTATTTCACAGGTTTACAAACACAGAAAACACGGGGCAATCCGTGAGTGTTATCATATGAAAACGTGTCCAGGAAAAGGGTAAGTTCATTGTTTAAAAAGGTAAAATGAAGGTTCAATCCAGAGGGTAAACTCACCATCCAAATACCTTGAACGCACAAGGTACACTCGCCATGAACTTAAAATAGAACACAGAGTATGGTCTCCATCAAATACAGTGATTGCAGAGAGAATTTGTGGTGGAAACTCAATAACATTCGACTACTACAACCATTTCGACTTATTCAAATCCCTCCTGATTAATAAATTAAATTAGGAGTAGTAAATACATGAATAAAGAGATAATGCAATGGGTCAAACACTGTGGTAAAATTACGACAAGAGTCATGAAACATGGAGGGTTAACAAAAGAAACGTTGATTTACAAGTGATAAATCAATATAACAAGACTTCCCAGGGTAGCATTATAAAAACGCAGACCTGAAATCAATTCGTTCTTTTTTTTTTTCCATTGCCAGAATACCAAATAAAAATTTGTAGATAGGGAATCAATTCGTGCTTCCAATGCTATAACCCCAATACAGTGAAACCAACAGTAAGAGAACACAAGGATGCAAAAAATCAGGGCGTTGAGATCCATAGGTCTTTTAACGCTAAGGCGACGACCATAGATCAGGATCCTAGTCGACTGCTCAAGTGAGGAATGTTGAGCTAGGGATGAAGGCTAATCAACCACGAAGGTCACAATCAACACAACAAGGTGGTCAAGACATGTGGGAAAACAAAGGCCATGGGAGTCAACAACCATCGAGCTAGGCTAAGAAAAGTTTCATCATCAATTTAAAAAAAAACATCAGTTTACTTCTCCATTAAATAAGCAGATCCAAGCATAAGTCCTAATACATTCTACCATACAAAAATGAAGAGAGCGTACCATTGCCTAATCACCCTCTCTGAATGATGTCCTGAGCACTCCATGCCACTCCCTTTTGCTGACTGGCAAGACTTCATCGGTACCTCCCAGCGAATGTTAGGGGTAGTCTTCTTCCCCCTTAGCCCCCCGAGCCACAAAGGGGCCACACCACACTATCCAGAGATTTCGACTAGCTCCCAGATCGCCTTGCAAGGCCGAGCTACCACTCCTCACCGAGATGGGTATCTCAACTCCCACAAGTTAATTCAGACAAGTAGATAATTCTGCAGCGTAACGTTACGCAAAACAGAAGAGATCCAACCTCCATCTCCTCCCTTCATTATATAGAGTTTTGTGATTCCTTACTTTCCTAAAATCTTGTTTAATTAAGTTTTTAAAATTTAATTCCTAAAAATTCCTCCTTGTACAAGTGTCACCCATCCCCTTCATTCCTCCATAAATTAATTTCTTTAATTAATTAATTATCTTTATTTCCCTCACCCACCTAGAGTTACTCCTAGAATCACTCCTCGGTGTCCCCAAATTCTCTTACAGGTTTTAATGACTTTCCCCATTATTAAATTTCTAGTTCAGTTTAAATTAGAAAGCTCTTAAATGGTAGATACTTTACTAAGTTTGACTTTCCTCTTTTTCCCTTATGTTCCCTTTTTCCCTTTTTATGTTTACCTCTTTTCCTAGTTTCCTAATATTTTAGATTTTCCCTCTTT
>ML778912.1:438660-464128 GCA_009831015.1 Picea engelmannii | reverse complement strand
TATGTATATATATATATATATATATATATATATATATATATATATATATAAAATTTAATAAAAAAGGATAAAATTTTACCACTAGCATGATTTAGACCTAGACCTTAAATTTTTGTACTGGGCAACATTTAATTAGGGAATTTGTTTTAAAAATTATTAACATGTTATTCATCCTAAGGCCATCTAGGTTCATTCCTCTATCATCAACAATGCAACGTGCCCTTCAAGACACACTAGGTGCTCCAAGGGTGCCACTCGCCTCATATGTTCCCTTGCACGACATGCCTTCAGGACGCACTACGTGCTCCAAGGGTGCCACTCACCTCTTTCCACTTTTCTTGTGAAAAGTGCCCTTCAGGATGCACCATGTGCTCCAAGGGTGTCAATCGCCTCTTGACTGACTTGGTATTCATAAAAAACCCCTGGAGTCAATACTCCCCCAGGTGAACTTGTGGGAGACTAAGGGTTTCTAAGGAATAAGGCCCCCGCCTTATTGCGTGCCCCTTAGAATCATCGTGAGTGACTATCGCAATCTTCCCTCACGTCATCGTGGGTCCTCTCGAACTAGGTAAACGTTAACCTATAGTTTGAGCCACGGCAGGAGCGCTAGTAGGCTATGGCAAGGCTACTGTCCACACCTCTCCCTCAACATCACTGGTAGTCATGTGTGACCTCTTTACTCCACATGTGAGTCTGGTCGGTAAGCTATCGTCAACCTGCATCATCAATAAATCATGTCAGAATATATCCATATGATATCATCTAATCAGATGCACTAATACCACAGTAAAACAATCAAACCCTAATGGTACACTCCCTGACTCGATTCAAAGTCCAAGGGGTTCCATCGTCTGCATCCTCGAGGACCAAAACCCTGCACACTCAGTAAAACCAAGTCAGTAGCACTTGTCTATGTTGAGGCGGAAAAACAACATGTCATCATCCCATAATGCCTCATAATCAAAATCAAAAGTTTTAATAGCATAATAATTTGGATCACTTGCGAGCAAGTGTCCTCAAAGAATAAGCTCGCTCAGTGTGCCAGAGTGGGATGTTACATACACCCCCTCTTGGTCCAAACTTCATCCTGAAGTTTCACAGTATATATGCCGAAATAAAGTGTATCACAGTATCATATGTCTATCTATAAAAAAAAATGGAAATTGTTGGTGCATATCATATGCGTCCTCCCAGGTCGCCGAGTTGCGGACTATAATTGTCCCACTAGACCTTGACCTGCTCTATCATTCGATGTCATAGTTGTCGAATGCGATGATCCAAGATGTGGATCGGCTCAGCTATGAGCACCCCCTCATCTGATTCCTGCAAGGAACCCATGTCAATAAGATGCGTAGCATCACTAATATAATGTCTCAAAACAGATACATGAAAAACATCGTGCATATGCCTCAAAGAATCAGGCAAGGCTAGTTGATAGGCCACGGGCCCCTTTCTCTCCACAATCTCGAAAGGTCCCATGAACCTAGGAGAGAGTTTAGATCCCTTCCCAAACTTGATCGAACTCTTATGTGGTTTAACCCGCAAGAAGACTTGATCGCCGACCTTGTAACTACGGTCGACACACTGCACATCGACATAACTCTTCTATTGATCTTGTGCTTCTTTAATCCTTTGTCTTATTGTTTTCATTTTCTCTTTCATTTCTTGGATCGCTTCTGGTCCCACCAGGACCCTATCCTCAAGCTGATCCCAACTCAGAGGCGTCTTACACAGTCGCCCATAAAGAAACTCGAAAGGTGCCAGCTTAATGGTGCACTGGTAACTGTTGTTGTAAGCGAACTCCACTAGTGGCAAGAATTCTTCCCAATGGTTTTGTTGGTCCATGATTTACATGCGTAACATGTCCTCCAAGGTCTGGTTTGTTCATTCAGTCTATCTGTCAGTCTCTGGGTGATACATAGTACTAAAGTTAAGTTGGGTTCCCAAGGCCTCTTGGAAACTCGTCCAAAATCATCCATTAAACATCGATCCTCGATCGGATATAATCCTCTTAGGCACACCATGCAGCCTGACAATATCACTGATGAAAAATCTAGCTATGTTAGGTGCCTAATACGTCGTACGCACAGGAATAAAGTGAGCACTCTTTGTCAGAGTGTCTACTACTACAAAAATTGAGTCATGTCTCCTTTCCGTCAGTGGCAATCCAACAACAAAATCCATCGAAACAACCTCCCATTTTGATTCTGAAATAGCGTGTGGTTGTAGTAATCCTACTGGCTGTCTATGTTCAACCTTTACCTACTGACATTCTAGACATATGGCCACATAGTTTACTATGTCTGCCTTCATTCCTTTCCCGAAGAATAAGGGTTTAAGGTTTTCCCTCATCTTCATGACTCCTGGGTGAGCCATGTAAACTGCTCTATGAGCCTCACTTAGGATCAAGCTCCTCAACTCATCATTCAGTGGTACATAAATCTGATTTTTAAACCTCAATAAACCATCACTATCAAATGAAAATCCTTTAAATTGTGGTACCATCATTGTGTTTTGTCTAATAAAACCCTCGACCTCTATGTACCAGTCATCGTCACGTTGTAAAGTTAGAATCTTTTCACATAGATTCATCTGAAGAGGCAGCATTGAAAAGATGCATGGTCTCCGACCCACTTGGCTCACTGTTCCTTTTATGTAAGTAATCTCAAATTCATACTCAATAAGAAATTCTAACCAACGTCGTTGCCACGTGTTCAGGTCGCTTTGCATAAAGATGTGTTGTAGTCCACAGTGGTCAGTTTTTAGTTCAAATTTTCATCCAACAAGGTAGTGTCTCCAAACCTTCAAGGAATAGATAATCGCTAACAACTCCAAATCGTGCGTCGCATAGTTCTCCTCATTCCTTCTCAGTTTCCTCGAAATGTAAGCGATTACTCGTCCATCTTGCATCAAGACTTTGCCTAAGCCTTCCTTGGATGCGTCAGTGCATACCAAGAAGTCTGTGTCCATGTACGGGACCTTTAGTATCGGTGTTGTTTTCAACAACTCCTTGAGCCTTCGAAATTCTTCCGCGCATTTCTCGGTCCAAACAAACTTCTGTTTTTTCTTCTGCAATTCCATGATCAGATTTTCTATCTTCAAAAACCCCTCGACAAACCGTCGATAGTATCCTACTAAACCCATGAATCTATGCACTTCCGGGACATTCGTCGACGCAGGCCATTGCATAATGGCCTCTACCTTTGCTGGATCCACAACGATACCTTCACCGGAGATGACATGCCCTAAGTAGTGGATCTTTGATTGATACAATGAGCATTTGGATAACTTCCCATACAATTTGTGCTCTCACAGACACTGTAGTACCAAGCGCAAGTGCTCATCATTCTCCTTGGTCGTCCGAGAGTAAATCAAAATATCGTCAATGAATACTTGAACGAACTTGTCCAAGTACTCGCGAAACACCCCATTCATGAAACTCATAAATACCCTTGGGGCGTTTGTCAGTCCAAATAGTAAAATAGTAAACTCGTAATGTCCAAACCTCATCTTAAAGGCAGTCTTAGGGATGTCATCTTCCTTAATCCGTAATTGGTGATACCCTGATCCCAAATTGGTCTTTGAGAACACTGTCACTCCCTTCATTTCATCAAACAGATCACCAATCCTCAGCAATGGATATTGATTCTTGATCATGGCCTTGTTCAATTGACGGTAGTCAATGTAGATCCTCCACGACCCATCCTTCTTTCTTATGAAAATAACAGGTGCACCCCATGGTGACATACTAAGATGTATCAGTCCTAGGTCCAGCGATTCCTTCAGTTTCATTCTTAACTCTTGTAATTTCAAGGTCGACATCTGATAAGGCAGTCTCGCTATCGGTTCAGTTCCCGGTTTTAGGTCTATAGTGAACTCCAATTCCCTATCCGGTGGTATCCCTGGTAACTCCTCTGGAAATACGTTTGCAAACTCTCTCACCACTGGAACGTGTTCTAAACCTTCTGTTAATCCCTTCTTGTTTAACATAAGGATCACATAAATCTTGCACCCCTTGCGCATGCTCTTCCATAGCTGTAAGGAAGAGATGAACCTCAGGGAAACTCCCTATTTCCACCGTACAATAACACGTATCTATTCCTCATCATCGACCAAGTTCAACTGTTTCATCTTACAATTGAGTATCGCCTCATGTGATTCCAACCAGTCCATACCAATTACGACATCATAAGATCCTAAGATCATGACGTATAGGTTGGCCCTTGTGATAAACTCTCCTAGGTTAAGGATACAGCCCATAACCTTTCCTCCAACCTTCTGTTTGGCTCTCAAAGCCATCTCTACGAAGCTAAACTCATCCTGTTCGACTGCCTTTACCTTCATACTTTTTAGCGCTACACCAGAAATGAAACTCTTGGTAGCACCAGGATCTATCAAAATACTAAGGGTCTGGTCAGCGACGATACCTGTCGTCTCGAGCACGGTCGAATGATGCTCTACCTAGAGGTTATTCACCGTTACATGAATTCGATGGGCCTTACCCATATCTCCCACGGTAGGGGGTCCAACTGATACAGATGCTCTACTCCTCTCCACCAAGCAGTCGCCCTAGTAGTGTGGCTCCCCACACGTCCAAAACGCCTTCTTCAACCCAGTAGTCCTGGTACCCAAAGTAGAAGATGATAGCCCGCCGGCCTAGAATCCTGGTATGTTCTACTGAATAGGTCTAAACTATTGTTGTTGCAGTCGACGCTATTGTTGATGCTGTGGTCCCTGATAAGGTGTCCGTTGTTGAGGCGTCATTCATCGAAGTGTAGTGAAAGAGGATCCCCTTTGGAAGCCATGATATCCTAGCGTATGTCTGGCTGGTGTCTGATGTTGTTGTTCTCTAGAAGACACCTGGCCTGCTGGTCTCACTGGAGTCCTGGTCTGACCACCGCTGATAAGCTCCTCCTCTGCTATGAGGGCCTTCTGGACGACATCATGCAAGGTTTGAGGCATCAAAATCCTGACCTTTACATGTATGCTACCATTAAGGCCGAACACGAACCTAATGACCTTAAGTTTCTTAGTGTTAAGGTGTAGAGCATATCAGAGTAGCTCCATAAAACGAGCCTCATACTCGAGAACCGTACGACCACCCTGTCGTAAGGCATTGAACTCATTGAGTTGATGCTTAATGAATTCCTCTGAAAGGTACGTCTCTCGGAACCGTTCCTCGAACAGTTCCCATGAAACATCTTCGACGACCATGTTCAGCTATGGTAGGAGCATCTTCCACCATAGAAGAGTGCTCCCCTTCAGTTGAAAGGTCACCATGCATTCCTTCATGTTGAAGGTATAATCGTGAAGTGCAAAGTACATTGCCATATTCTCCAAATATGCCTTGGTGGAAACACCATCCGAGGCACCAAAGAACTTAGGAAATTTGACCTTCTTGAGTTCACGGTGAATAATACCAATATCGACCGGAGTGCACGGTGGAACCTTAGTGGGTGCTGGCGCCCTAGCCTCATCTCTGTCCAAACGGTTGATCATTGCCGCAGGCATGTGCTAAAAATATCTCATTATTCCGACCACATCACCAACTGCTATTTTCTCCTTCCTGACAACTTGTTCATCTCCCTAGGGGTTAGACCCTTCAGGCGTGGATGCTACTGGAGGCGTCACGCCTCCTCCCCTATCACCCCGTCGTTTTCCTCCATGGCGTCCTCTAACCATGATTACCTGCATGAATACAAGTCAACTCAATTAGCAACATTATAATCAAATCATATCAATGAAATCTGTAGCGATCCCAAGTCGTGGGTTGAGCCCGCTCTGATACCATATGTAACGTCCCCAATCGTTATGACTACAAGCAAAGATAAACGCGCAATTTTTTTTTTTTTTTGCCAGAAAGGAAAATACTACAACAATTGAGCCACACAAATTGAGGATGAACACACGCGCACATGTGAGTCGACAGATGACAACGACTCAACAACTAGCACAAAGAGGAACTGGGTGACACAAGCGTAAATGAACATATAGAAATGACTACCCACTCGAATCAACTTGGAAATTCCTACAAGCTAAGGGACAACATCCACCATCCCACCAAAATGGCCTCGACGACCAGTAACTAGAACAACGATGGTGTGTAACCAAGCGCATGAAGGCGTTACATCCCAAGCGTTGACAACAAATTACCAGGATCAACAACACCCACAATGGGAAGCACCGACTCCGACCAAGTTCTTATTCTCCGCTATCCAATAGGGCGCGCCATGATCCCCTACTAGAATCATGTCATTCTTAGGTGATAGGCGTGACAATAACCCTAGCACAACATAACCTAATTGGACCAAGGACTCCATAAATACTAGTGCGCTAGGAGCCGAATGACTTACAAGAAGACTACACTTACGCCCCCAAGAAATGGGTCAACAAGATGGAGATGACAACACTCAAAATAAAATTGCGCGAATGAACGGAGGATTTGTGTCTCCTACAAGGAAACCTGTATGGTGAAATGACTGTGACCTACCACCCCTTCTAGCTCAACCTAAGGCACAAGGTGCGTATTCTCCAAATAACGGTTAGCTATTAATAGTTTTAGTTAATAAACTACTAATCCCTCGACCATTAATCTTCCGCAAGATAATCAACTATTATGCCAATGACTATCATAACTAACAGTCCTATTAATTCAACATCTATGTCCCTCTCTAACAAAAGATAATCCCACATGTTTTTATAAAATCAATAAATTTTTAAAACTTTTAAATCATTTAATAATAATAAAACC
This sequence comes from Picea engelmannii, assembly GCA_009831015.1. Taxonomy (NCBI): domain Eukaryota; kingdom Viridiplantae; phylum Streptophyta; class Pinopsida; order Pinales; family Pinaceae; genus Picea; species Picea engelmannii. Next base: position 457,377 of record ML778912.1, on the reverse strand, counting down.
TTTCCTCGCGATCCACTTCACCTTAAAGGAGATGTTAGTTAATGTACTTAGTTAAGCATGTTAGATAAATTAACTAAGTAAAGGGTCTGATACTCATTAAAGGTATGTTCAAGTAGCTGAGTAAAGTGTTAGAGTAGTTGTGTAAAGGTTTAATACTGAAATAAAATTTAAAGCGATTTTTGGACTAATACCTACTGATTGTTAAAATAAGAACTCTATCTAACCAATCGCTACATGGCAAATGAATTCACTACCCAGGAAACTGTTAGGTGTCTTTCAATAATAGGCACGTTGTCTATGCAGGTATGGTAGAGCTATCAAGGGTAAATCTCTGACAACAAATACGCTATCCAGTAAATTTAAAAACACTTACAATGCATGAACCCACCCGCTGCCACACCCTGCATGTATTAAATTCGCTGTGGAAAATTCGTTGCCAAACTATGTGACAAAATCGTAGCCAAAAAGGGTGTAGAACCTCTCAGAAAATTTTGGTGGATGGCAACCAGTATATGTAACATAATAGTAGCCAAAAATGTGAAACGATTGGCTCATAATTTCATGTGGATTGTAGGATAAACCTAAAACCGACAATACAGATATTACAATTGTAGTCAATACATAACATAATCGCAGTGGATACAAATAAAATGCTTTCCAATGAATTCAAGTCTCAGAGGTAAGTAAAATGCTATTCATCCATTCAGATTAAGATCCATACAAGGAAATCGATTCACAGTGATAATTAAATCAGAATTCTCTGCAGTTCAATTTGAATTTTGTTCAAGGCAACTAGAGGTAAAATAGAAATTCTATCAATTAATAAAAATGATGTAAATGTAAACACCAATCATTAGAGAATTGTCCAGAAAGAAATTATGCCATTTATTAAAAAGCCAAATATCAAAAAGGAGTAAATGTAAAAGCTGATTATTAAAAGGTGTAAATGTAAATGCCCATTTATTAAAACGCTGTCCAGAAAATGGTTAGGTAAAAGTAGGGTCATTATCTCTGTCCGGCAAGGAAAAACACAGGGGAAACAACCACTATTTCACTAGATTTCAGGTTCAATAGACAATCAATAAAGAGAGAATGTTGTCTTTCACATGTTTACAAATGTAGAAAACAAGGGGCAATCCATGAGAGTTATCATCCGAAAACATGTCCAGGAAAAGGGTAAGTTTGTTGTCTAAAAATGTAAAATGAAGGTTAAATCCAGAGGGTAAACTCGCCATCCAAATACGTTGAAGGCACATGGTACACTCGCCATCAACTTAAAATAGAACACAGAGTACAGTCTCCATCAAATACAGTGATTGCAGAGACAATTTACGGTGGAGACTCAATAACATTCGAATACTACAACCATTTCGGCTTATTCAAATCCCTCACGATTAATAAATTAAATTAGGAGTAGTAAATACGTGAATAAAGAGATAATGCAGTGGGTCAAACGCTGTGGTAAAATTACGAAAAGAGTCATGAAGCATGGAGGGATAATAAAAGTAATGTTGATTTACAAGTGATAAATCAATATATAACAAGACTTCCCAGGGTAGCATTATAAAAACGCAGACCTGAAATGAATTCGTTCTTTTTTTTTTTTTCCATTGCCAGAATACCAAATAAAAATTTGCAGACAGGGAATCAATTTTTCCTTCCAATGCTATAACCCCAATACAGTGCAGCCAACATTAAGAGAATGCAAGGATCCAATGGGAAAGGTCATGGAATGATTGCATGGGTTCTATCAGACGAGGCATAGAGAAAGCCAACCAGGACCCCAGACAATCCACACACAAAGGTCATTGCCATATGGCAGAATCAACAACCAGCCAGGGAAAAACATCAAGGGTAGATGGCTAACATGTTTTTCCTTCACTCATCATCCCCACACATAAAAGAAGGGTGTTGAGATCCATAGGTCTTTTAACGCTAAGGCGACGACCATACATCAGGCTCCTGGCTGACTGCTCAGGTGAGGACTAGTGAGCTAGGGATGAAGGCTAAACAACCACGAAGATCACAATCAACACAGCAAGGTGGTAAAGACATGTTGGAAAATGAAGGCCATGGGAGTCAACAACCATCGATCTAGGCTAAGAAAAGTCGCAGTCATCAAATTTAAAAAAAAACATCCGTTTACTTCTCCATTAAATAAGCAGATCCAAGAATATGTTCTAATACATTCTACCATACAAAAATGAAAAGAGTGTATCGTTGCCTGATCACCCGCTCGGAATGACATCCCGCGCGCTCCGTGCCACTCCCACTTTCCGACTGGCGAGACTTCACCAGTACCTCCTTGCCAATGCTAGGGGTACTCTTCTTCCCCCTTAGCCCCCTGATTCGCAAAGGGGACAGACAACACTATACAGAGATTTTGACTAGCTCCCATCTCACCTCGCAAGGCCGAGCTACCACTCCTCACCGAGCTGGGTATCCCAACTCCCACAAGTTAAATTAGACAAGTATATGATTCTGCAGTGTAACGTTATGAAAAACATAAGAGATCCAACTTCCATCTCCTCCCTTCCTTATATAGAGTTTCGTGGTTCCTTAGTTTCCTAAAATATCGTTTAATTAAGTTTTTAAAATTTAATTCCTAAAAATTCCTCCCCGTACAAGTGTCACCCATCCCCTTCATTCCTCCGTAAATTAATTTATTTAATTAATTAATTATCTTTATTTCCCTCACCCACCTAGAGTCACTCCTAGAATCACTTCTAGGTGTCCCCAAATTCTCTTACAGGTTTTAATGGCTTTCCCCATTATTAAATTGCTAGTTCAGTTTAAATTAGAAATCTCTTAAATGGTAGATACTTTACTAAGTTTGACTTTTCGCTTTTTCCCTTTTTATGTTTACCTCTTTTCCTAGTTTCCTAATATTTTAGATTTTCCCTCTTTCTCTTTTTTAATTAGAAATAAAAAAGGTAGGTGTGGAAATTAATGATTTTTCCCTTTTATCATATAATTAGTATATTTAAAATTATCAAAACAATAATAAAACAATTAGTTCCCCCCATTTTTTTAAAATTTTATTCCAACAGATTTTTATTTATTTATTAAATGAATTAAATTTCTTACTCCCTCCATGTTACAAGATTTAACGAAGATCATACTCTTTATTTATTTATTTTTTAAATTTATTTTATATATATATACCAATTTTTTTTTTTTAATAATAAGGATAAAATTTTACCACTAGCATGATTTAGACCTAGACCTTAAATTTTCGTACTGGGTGACATTTAATTAGGGAATTTGTTTTAAAACTTCTTAACACATTATTCGTCCTAAGGCCATCTAGGTTTATTCCTCTATCATCAACAATGTGATGTGCCCTTCAGTATGCACTAGGTGCTCCAAGGGTGCAACTCGCCTCATCTATTCCCTTGCATGACATGCCCTTCAGGACACACTACATGCTCCAAGGGTGCCACTTGCCTCTTTCCATTTTTCTTGCGCGATGTGCCCTTCAGGATGCACCACATGCTCCAAGGGTGTCACTCTCCTCTTGACTAACTTGGTAGACACCAAAAACCCCTGGAGTCAATACTCCGCCAGGTGAACTTGTGGGAGACTAAGGGTTTGTAAGGAATACGGCCCTTGCCTTATTGCACGCCCCTTAGAATCATCATGAGCCACTATCACAGTTTTCCCTCACGACAGCGTCGGTCCTCTCGAGCTAGGTAAATGCTGACCTACAGTTCGAGCCACGGCGGGAGCAATAGTAGGTTGTGGTAGGGCTATTGTCCACACCTCTCCCTCAACATCTTTGGCAGTTGTGTGTGACCCCTTTACTCCACATGTGAGTTTGGTCGGCAAGCTATCGTCAGCCTGCATCATCAATTAATCATGTTAGAATATATCCATATGATATCATCTAATCATATGCACTAATATCACAGTAAAACAATCAAACCCTAATGGTACACTCCCTGACTCGATCCAGAGTCCAAGGGGTTCCATCGATGCCTCTGCATCCTCGAGGTCCAAAACGCTGTACACTTAGTAAAACTAAGCGAATAACACTTGTCTATGTTGAGGTGGTAAAACAACATGTCATCATTCCATAACGCCTCATAATCAAAATCAAAAGTTTTAATAGCATAATAATCCGGATCACTTGCAAACAAGTGTCCTCAAAGAACAAGTTTGCTCAGTGCGCCAGAGCAGGATGTTACAAGTTAAGCAAGTCGCTGGATGAGGAGATTGAGGATGACAGATCAGAAAGGAACAAGGATTGTGGAGAACCCAATAAGTGGAAAAATCCACCATTAGATGCTTTGGAGTGCCGCGTGAGAAGAAAGGATAGACAGGCTGACAAAGCCCTCAAAATACGGGTCAAGTTGACCTAGGGTTTTAGACACCTAGGGTTTTGGACACCAAGGTATCGACCTAAGGATGTATCTAAGTGATTGTAATGTATAAATAAGAACCCATATGAGGGAAGAGGGTTGGTTCAGGTTCAAGTTACTCGATCTAGTAGTTGTTTTTTGTGAGAGATTATTGTTGTGTGAGAGAGAAGTGCTAAGTGTGAGAGCCTTCTGGTATTGTAAGATCTTCAGCTGGGTGAGAATATTAGTCTTGCAGCTGGGTGCACAGGGAGGGGGGATATAGAGCGGAGAAGAAAGAGGATTTTCTGGCTAATAGCGTAGACAAGAACTGTATGCTTCATCGTAATATATTATAAAACACAATTTTGTAAACGTAGCCCTATAGAGAGGGTGAACCACATATATTTTGTGTTGTGTGTGATTGGTATTCTGTCTCTGTCATTGATATATTGTGATTACATTACTGTTTCAGATCTGATAAGTAGATGTGCAGAGTAGATCCTAGCTCACAAGTGATATATGAATGTTGTGTTGTTCTTGTATTAATCCCACTTGATATTCCCCTTGGTTGTAGAGATATTTGTCCTGCAACCCCCTCATAAATGCTTTGGGTGAGACTGCATCTTCTTCGCAGGTGTTGCCGAAAGGGCCAGTAGTTAGGGATTGTTGGTGCACTCTTGGAGCTGAACCCTGGGTCTGCCCCTATGCCAACAACATTTGCGTCGGTGAGAAAATTGTCCATAGGCCTGAAGGGGAGAAGTGGACCCAGAATTATCTGATGGGTACCCTCACAATTAAAACATGGGTCCCATCATTAGATTGTGGTAACTAAAAGAGTTAATCAATCATTCCAAAATGCAAATAAGAAGGAAGAACTCTTCTAAATATATAATATTTTGATAACCATAATGATAAATAGTTTGCATTGTACAGTGCATGTTGAACAGAGGTGTTATTTCCTGATTTGGAATTTCAGATAGGGTCGTGGAACACTGGTATCATAACCTTTAAATTTACAAACTGATGATGAATAAAACACAAAAAATAACACGAGTATGAAATAGAACCCAAAGTACATTTTGAACAAACTAACTTTATGGTAGATAATGATAATTAAATAACCTTTTTATTATGTGGAGGAAGTACAAATGAACACCGTAACCACAGTTCAGGAATATAGAATTTAGGTAAAATTCTATACACGAAATATATACTCAGGGAAGTAAGTTATTTAAATCAAGTAAGGGCTTCGGACTTTGATCCTTCCTATATAAATTATAAGAGAAATAAATAGAATGGATAGTATAGTCAGGATATTACATGCGCGCTCTATGGAAAGGAAGAATCTCATTACAAACCACAAGGGATCTTTCCTTTATAACTTTACACTATGGATTTAAAACAAAATGAATTCTAGTAAGTCCAGGGAGTCGCTGTCGCAGCTTTAAGAACTGAGGGTTTGGTTATTCATTCCATCCTCACCTCCTTGCGAAGGCAAGAGATATACAAAACATATTACACAGATAATAATTACATACATACAGTACACCATAAGAGGGTTTAAGGAACACTTCAGAAAACCACACACAGTTAGGTATGTCAACGATAGGTATGTTGCACATAGTTGAGGGGAGTTTTTTCATGTCATAACATTTGGCCAAAAAAAACCTAAAATTTTATGATCAATTATGGAACCAGGAATAGGAAGTCACCGGTACAAGTTTCAGACCAGTAACCAATGGAAATCTCATTGGAGGGTGGTCACAGCTCATGGTATCTTAAACTGCTATGAACTAGGAATATATTTCACACAGAGCATGAAGGGAATACTTCCAAATTTAGTTGCAGATAAAATCACAACTAATTTTAACCCTTCCTGAAAACTATCACTACACTATAGGTAACTTAAGTGTTAAATTCTTTTGTGGGCTTACTGGGTGCTCGTGTAGACATTTCTTTCTTTATGCCGAGTAGGTACCTCCATGTCATCGGTCTTCCTCATAGGAAAAAAATCACACGGTTAGCACTGGGGTTTTTCACAGAAGACACAGAGCCAAAGGAGAATGGAACAATAGTCCTAGAAACTCTTCACCGTGCAGAGTAATAGTGGGATTTATGAATACTTTACATGGACATGTGACAGGAAGGAGGTGGCTCATTTTTATTGGACACGGGGCCAAGTGATAGACTCTGAGATTACTCTTACAGGTAGCCATTAATAGGTTGGACATAACTTTTAATCAACGTCTAACAAACCCCTCATCAACATTCGTACCAAATTTATTGCAGAACAAGAGGAAAACTACGTTAGGGCATGACTAAAACCCGACCATGTGGTTTGATCGCCTTGCTGAGCTCGGAATGAATAACTGTTATCGTTGGAAATCATAATGATGCCAACTTTAACCATGTTTTAGTTACTACAGTAATAGAGGTCGGGGTGTAACCATAGACAGTTCACCAAAAAGTCTATTACTTAAGCAGTTAGCATAAAGCCACCTTTATTTTAAGTCTGTGATATATGCATTTAACCCTTTATTTGAAGGTTGCGATGTATGCATTGAATTCAAAATAAGTATAGTCCCTAATATTAAGCATGCGATATATGATTTAAACTCAAATTAATATAGACCATATATGATATGAGTAATGTCTATGCATAGGGATTATTGTAATTCTAGTGGGTTTTTTTTTGTAATCTCAACCTTAACGTTTATGCATAGGGATGGTTGTAATGCTAGTAGGGTTTTAATCATTCAAAGGATAACCCTTTATATGTTCTTTAGTGAATAAGTATGTTAGTAACTAAGAGACTAGGGTATAGTGAGGACATCCATTAACCTTCATATATATATGATTATTGTACCAGTATGGAAATAACTCAGAGTTGTGGTCTCTATGTATGATATTTCGTTTTATTGATAAAATGGTAGCATAAAACATTGCGAAAGAAAAATAGTGAGGAAAAAACTACCCACATTTATTAAGTTGAGATCTGTCGAATTAAGTTGTTCAAGGAGGGAAGAGATTTAATATCCCTAATAAAGAAAAAATTATATGGTCAATTTAGAAAACATTAGAATACATATATTTCATTTCACTAAATCATAATCTCTGCTGAAAATATGATGCAGTGATTTAAAAAAAAAATAAACAAAAATAATGAAAATGAAAAAAAAATATAGGAATTGAAAATAGATTCAATTTTGCAAATGCTGGTGTCATTTTTGAAACCAAATTCTGAGTATTTATAGGAGTCTGCAACCTCCAAAGTTCAGGTAAACATGGGGAAATTCTCTGGTTTTTGTTTACAGTCCCATTTTCTAGTTTCCAGCCGAAAGAATCTTTTGACCGAAAACATATTCTTTTGGCCGAAAGACTAAATTCTAATGGAAACCGTCAAGACTAAATGGTTTCCAAGCTTTTCAGCTGAAAAAACCTTGTTTCAGCCGAAAGAAGGTTGAGCGAATTTCGTCGGTCGGAAAAAATGAAACGACACGTCTTATTGTTTCATTTCACGCCAAATCATATAAATACGCTTTCGGCCGAACACATTTAGCACACTTCATAGCTTGTTTGATTGTTTTATAGAGAACCTAAACAAAGTTTCGAATCATCTTTTTGGTTTTTGTTGAATAAGGTAATTGATGGTTGTTCAAGTTTTTATTGGAACAACAATTTATATGTTGAAAGATAAATGTTGATTATTTTTTGAAGGTGAAGTCTTTGTTGAACATATCTTTTATAGATAACTATAAAAGTCATTGGAAACAAAAGTTTTTGCAAGAGAAAATTTGATCGCACTCGAGATGATACTCTCCATAACGAACAAAGGAAAGAGCATTATTGCATAAAGAAACGAGAACGTGCAAATATTGAAGAAAGAAATGGTGATAATGTAAATAGAGATTTTCAACAAGAAGAAGTCCAACCAAGCATGCATGCACATATTGTCTATATTAAAATTATAGAATTCAAATTTAAAATATTGTTTAATATAATTGATTGTAATTACAATTTGATGTTTTTCAAAAAACATAAATAGATTTGTCTCATAATGTCGAGGAAGACGTTGAAACCAAAATTGAAGCAGAAGACGAATCACCTATAGGTATGTACATAAATTTAGATAATACAAAATGAACACTTGTATATATAGTTTAGTGAATTTATGTTTGGGTTTTTTTTTTAATAAAAACTTTAAATTGAAATATATAGGAGAATCTATCAACATTGATGATGAAATATTAGAAAATGTTGATACTGAAAAAAGATAAGCATTATATAAGATATCGAACTAAGAATATGTATAATACTTTTTTCAAAGATGAATGTAACAATACATGCTCAACTCTTACTCTATCTAATAAAGTCAAGAAAGTTAAAAGAAGCTACATCATTATTGGGTATTCAAAAGTTGACAAAAGATACAAAGGTGAAACAAAATGTCTTTGACAATATAACTAGTGTATTAAAAGATTTTGGAATATATAAAAAAAATTATGTGAGTGTTGCACGTAGTGTGATACAAACAACAATTGGTTCATCTATAAATATAAAAGATCGTTTGACATGAAACATGGAAAAAACAATGGGAACGTCAAGAAAAACATTTCACAAACATAGAAAATTTCGATTGCAAATAGACGCAAATGATGAACTGGTTTGTTGAACAGTGATTTCTAGACAACCCTACAAAGATAGAATTGTAGAAAATATTAAAGAATTGGCCCGTAATTTTTGGTTAGAAGAATCTCATGTTTCACCACATACAAGGGATGTGTTGCGATGAATAATAGCATGAAAAAAATATGAAGAACATCCAAAACATATATTTCCAATGACACAAATAGAATTGTTCAATAAGTTAAAAGAAGAGCACAAAGAAGTTAAAATTTCCATCAATACATTTGTGCAAAAAAAACCATGGTTTGTTAGACTCATCACTATTCGTGACACTTGTTGTTTTCGTTATCATGTGGAATTTGAGTTGTATTATGACACGTTTTTTTATTTTGGTAAACATTTATGGCCAAGTTCACCTCCTCATTCCACATTCCCTGCTTTTATATCTGAAATTCTATGTGAAAGAGAAGGTGATGGTTTATTTTACAAAAACAAATGTGTTGGTGGAAATAAATGTGATCGTTTTGGAAATCTAAGTTTGTTTCACTCAAAGTATCATATTGATAGGAATGATCAATCATTTTATAATATAACAGTCAATTGGAAGATATATGAATATATCAACAACACGGCTCCACATTCTTCAAATGTTATTTCCAAAAGGATTGATTTAAGAGTAGATAAAATCTATGTGATAGATTTTTTGAAGAAGTTTGAGGAATAAATTTATAAATACACCAAGCATTCACATAGAGCTCAATGGCAATACCTACAATTCAAACAATCCCGTGAAGTGTTTCCACTAGGAACAACTTTGTTTGTAGTTGATTTTGCCGAGAATTACACATTAGTGGCACAAAAAGAAATATAGAGTGAATATTATCATTATGATCAAGTCACAATATTTCTCCATGTTCTATATAGACATGTTCAACAGAGTCTTGATAACATAGAAATCACCAACGACAATCGATAGGTTATTAAAGAATATAACTTTTATATAAGTGATGAGCGAGCACACAACATACATTATGTACAACATTGTTTTGATAAATTTTATGATTCATTAAAAGAACACAAAATCATATTCGATCGACATTGGATATGGTCAGATGGGTGTATGGGTCAGTTCAAATCTTCACAATCATTCTCTTGGTTATGTCGTCTTCATAAAAAATCAAACATTACACATTGCTAGAATTTGTTTGAGACTGATCATGGAAAATGAGATCACGATGGTGCAGGGGCATGTGAGAGACGATCACTTACAAGGTATCATATGAACCCTCATGCTGATCGATTTGAATCCACTAAACAAGTTGTTCAATGGTGAAAAATGGAGCTAAGCCATGAATATAATCCATCAAGAGATGTGCGCAAGTGTGTTTATATATACATGTTATACATGTACACATGATATTTTTATTTGAACATGTTCAAATTTATATTCAAACTTCAATCATCTACTTGAGAGATTTCAAGTTAACAAGTTATTGTCTTCTGCAAGTTTTTTTTGTATGCTGGAATCCAAGATGTAAATATATCAATCATGTATGATGCCAATACAATACATGGGACATGAAAAATACATTCAGTTAAAATAAAACATTATCAAAATGTGTTTGCATTTGATAGAAGAAATGAGTCTTGTTTTTTTTTTCAGTTTGCATAGAGGACACAAAATCCATAGATATTTGCGAAAACGAAAAAATGCAGAATATGATAAAGCTTGGATACATACCAAACTTAATGTAAAAGGGAAAATTCCGCTTGCAATCTCAGAGGAGATGGAATCAAATGAAACTATAGTGTCAGTTGATGACGATAGAGTTTTTGATCTTGTTAGAGAAGGTACTTTTTATGTTTAAATTTTTTCAAACAACTTGTTCTATGTACTTGTGTGATAATATAACATGAACTATTTGTTGTCCAATATATCCAATTATTTGCAAGAGATGTCTTTTTCATGGTTGCACCTATAGACAACACTGAAAATGTGAAATATTATTTGATGCGATGCACAAAAAAAAAGATGAGGCTATTAGAAGATTTTGATGATAACGATTTTATATATGAAAGAGGATCCATTGTATTGAAACGATATTTGTTTAAAGAAACCCATCAAACCGATACTCATGTTCACTTTCAAGACTACCAGTCAGATGTCACAAGTTGTCAATATAGTCATTTGGTATGTGCATCGCGCATAAAGTTAATAGAAGTTCAATAAAAAAGCAAAAAAGTTAGAAAATGGAAAATGTCCAAAGTCGATCATGAACGAATAATTGAAGATGGAATACCATTACGATTCTTTTAAGCAAGTGACACATGTACATTCAAGAATTTTTTATTTTGCATTGAAAGTACATGTATTTATGAATATCTAGGATTCTAGAATCATTTCAAGTTTAGTTTTCTTTCATGGTCCATTCAATTAAGAAAAGTTGTATTTCCCATGAATTATAAAGTTTATCAAACCTTATTTACAATTTCAGGGAAGAACCTATATATTGTATCTAGGGAACCTATATTGACCTATACTTTGGATGATTATACTTTAATCCTACAAATTATCCAAATCATATACACAAATCATTTAATGCATGTAACCAATTTACTACATATAGGATAAATGCGTTCATTATTTGCAATTTGATTGTTCAATGTTTTTTCTTATGAAAATGATAACTTCATATCAAAACTAGGACCCATTTCCATGTCATTATAAGGGACTATTGATGGCTTAGAAAAAGTTTAAATTCTAATAAATTTTAATATCAATATAAATTTTAATGAAGATGACCTACTTATATTAAATTTGATGACTTGTTTTGACTATTTTCATTGTTGGACTTATATTAAATTTGATGACTTGTTTTGATTGTTTTCAACCATATTTCCAAATCAAACAAAATTTAAATTGTATGTGAGAAACTATAAATTTTATTTCACATTTTCTTGAATATTTCATTCTAAAATTTCACAAGAAACTATAAAATTTGATGAACTATAAAATTTGATTTTTATTTCACATTTTCTTGAATATTTCATTGTGAAATTTCATAAGAAACTATAAAATTTGATGATTTTTTTTTAATCAAGAAAATAGTATATTGAAATTATTTTATCCAATATTATATATATATAAACATAGTGCAAGTAAAATCAAGACAAGACAAAATATTACATGAGTGAGCTCAATATCTCTTCTATCTCTTCTTGTGCTTTTCTTAGCTATTGTTATCATCTTAGCTATATTTGTTCGTATGAGAAAGAATGTGAATTCAAAGACCATTAAAACCTTTCATTGAGATGTTGATGTGAATTAAGATTTTGATGTAAATGTGAGACCATGTCTCTTTGAAAATATCAAAATGATAAAGACCATGTAAATGCCCTAGGTTCAAATTCAAGTGTGTGTAGAGCCCTTTGTGTGTGTCTCTCCTACTTTGTAATATTTATAGTGGCTTTCTTCATTATTTAATTTTTTCAAGTGATTCTTTGTTTCTATGTCTTCTAACCCATTGTCACACTAATTTTCTTACTTCTTTCTTTTTTTTCATGCGAAAAGAACAGTTTCACTGTCATTCTATTAGAATCAAATGAAATGTTTTGTTACATATGGATCTAGAAAGTGATGATAAAAAAAGATCTGTAGTCTTTCCTTCCTTCCACATTTTTAGATTGTAGTACAGCTATAAAAAGTCATATAATGTCATATACAAAATTATTCAAAAAAGGGACATCTATAAAGCTCCAGGCTAGAACCCCGGATTGGGTGTTGGTGCAGGCCACATGGCATCAGGAGGAGGCGCACATAGGCCAGCATGGCGAGAGCCACGTGACGGATTTGTGCCAAGCACAACTGCCACCCCCATGCATTTAATCCCTCCTACAACGTCTGAGGCACCATTAAGCCCAGTGTGCTTCCCGTCTCTGGCTGTCATTTCGATGGGTAATTTCATTAAGACTTTGCATGTGGATCTGCCTTCATCTCCACCAGTTGAGAAAACATGGTCCATTCTAGATTACCTCTTCCTTTAACTTTCCTTTTGTGCTTCAAACCCTTCTTACATGCACCTTGGTGCTCTCCTGCAACTGGTTATTCTCCCAGCCTCTCCACTCACCTGGGGTTTCTCTCGCAGGCCAACCATTTCTCCTGCATGGTCAGCATGCCTAGGCAAAGAGGCAGGCCAAGAAGGGGCTCGTCCTGGACTCCATCCTGACTATGAGTGCATGTACCTCGCCCTGGTTCTCATTTTTTCTTCAGACGCCTATCCCACTCACAATATTCATTGTCCTTGCATTCCTCGCACTCATTGCACTCTTCGCAGCCTGACTTGGAACCACTCACCACCTCTTCGCATCTTGAAGGTTTGGTTCTCACGCACAGTTCGGTCGACTTACCCTCAAAACCCTTCCTGGACAGAGCCTCCACTTCTCGGGCACCTCCTGAAGCACCTCCACTTCCCCTAGCCAACATACCTTTGTTGTCTTCTGAAACTTTTCACTTCCACCCACCCTTGGAGGCGGCACCATTTCCACATTCTATCTTCGACTCTATCCCAGATGAGCAGATGCAGGAGAACATGGACATTCTATACGGACTGGTCTTCGACCTCCGACATGGAGTGGATGATCTATAATTTTGGCTGCAACAACTGGATGGGAAAGCCTCTGAACTCCTCCACATCCTCTCCACCTTCCAGAGAGAAGGAGCGCAAGCCGAGCATGTCCCAACAGAAACGTTTGGTCGGGGTGAGCATGAGATTCTAGTGGAGAGTGGAAACCTGGGGCAGGCCATGCAGGTGGATGGGGAGGCAACAACAACGGTGGATAATACAGATGCTGACGCGTAGATGGAATTGCGAGGAACATCGATCGAGGAAGAGCTCTGGAACGAGGCCACCCATGCCACCTGGTCGGAATATAAGACAAATGTATGACCCCTGTGGGGACTCTACTTTAGTCTTAGTCTATTACTCTCAGTTATGTTTACAATTTTACTAGTTTGATAGACATGTAGACCTTAACACCGGTTGGCTGAACTGGTTTCCCCCTTGGGGCAGTTCAGTTACTACAGCCTGGCCATTCTGAACATTCTGCAACTCTGGTTTTGTTTTTGGAGGCTCTTTATACTTTAATGAAATACTCTTACTTACAAAAAAAAAAAAAAAGATCCAGGCTAGAAAATTTAAAAGTTTTATGTACATACAATAGTTCCATCAACAATTTCTTCATAAAAGAGCCATCCATAATTTCCTTTGAGTGCCTTTTTGGAGAGGCTTTTAGCTACTTTGTTGAACTGTCTATGTGCATGCATAAATTTGATAGATTCAAATATATTATTTAATATTTTGATCTTGACTTTCTAGTTGTTGATATATATCAAGTTCAGGTTGTATTTGGAATTTATCCAGTCGATAGTGACCTTGGAATCTCCTGCAACCATAATTTTTTTTTATGGAAAAGTAGTAAATGAGTAATAATAATCTCCATAGGCCCAATATTTTAGTTTTATGTTGAATTTTATCACTCCACAATGAAATATGTTGAATTTTATCAGTCCCCATAGGCACAAGAATAGTCCACAATGAAATATGTTGAATTTTATCATGTGTTTTTGAATAGTTGATAGTGAACATAAAAGGAAGCATTTAAATTAATACATAGTAGGATAGGCCCAAGAGTTCAACTTTATGTTGAATTTAATCAGTCCACAGTGAAAAATGTTGAATTTTATCAGTCCCCATAGGCCCAAGAACAGTCCAGAATGAAATATGTTGAATTTTATCATGTGTTTTTGAACAGTCCATGGTGAACATAGAAGGAAGAATTTAAATTAATACATAGTAGGACAGGCCCAAGAGTTCATCTTTATGTTGAATTTTATCCGTCCAGAATGAAATATGTTGAATTTTATCAGTCCCCATAGGCCCAAGAAAAGTCCACAATGAAATATGTTGAATTTTATCATGTGTTTTTGAACAGTCCATAGTGGACATAAAAGGAAGAATTTAAATTAATACATAGTAGTATAGGCCCAAGACTTTATCTTTATGTTGAATTTTATCAGTCCACAATGAAATATTTTGAATTTTATCAGTCCCCATAGGCCCAAGAACAGTCCACAATGAAATATGTTGAATTTTATCATGTGTTTTTGAACAGTCCACAATGAACATAAAAAAAAACATTTAAATTAATACATAGTATAAAAGTATTCAAGATTTTGATGCTTAATTTAATGCATTGTAAAAAGGAGAATATACAAAACATTAGTTCAAAGCTAACAACTTTGCCACTTTTTTTTCCATCAACTTAGTGCAGACACCTTTGAGCTGGTGCTGTATTTTCTTTGATAGAATTACTTCCAGAGGCCGAAAAGACAAAATGTCAAAAGATGTTAGTTCTATTGGACATGCTACTGGACTGCGAAGAATGAAGGGTTGTCGGGGGAGATCACGCAATGGGTATAATAGCAGTCACAAGAAGAATTTTAGGGTTTCAGAAATTGCAACTAAGAAAGCAGTGTGAATCCTTTGGTTACTTTGCAAATTTTCTTCAAACGCGCCAATTATTCAGGAAATGCTTGACTGCGGAGCTATCTCTAAGTTGTGTATGCTTCAACAACTTGCCAGCACAGAAAAAAAAAAGCAGAAAGCCAAAGAGGTACTAAAATTGCATGAAAATACTTTCATAGTCTCCCCTTGTTTACCACATCTAATGAGAAGTGATTATCCACATTATTAAGATTTGATGCACTACAATCCTTCGTGCATCCATGCAATTTCAGAAAATGTGACTCAAAGAATGACAAATTTTCCTTTGTAATTTTTATTTTTTTTGTGAATATGGTGAGAAAATGTAGAAAGTCTCAATTATTAGATAGAAAGAATCTATGTATTTATGTGTGTACAATTTTTTATCTATATTTATAGTGTTGAACAGCTTTGAATATGTGTTTTTCCATAGGCCAGTCACGCTATTCTTCTCCACAACCAATATCGTTGGTTTTCTTAATTGTTGGATTTATATAGCTTTCTCCTCCTTTCTTTCATATTCTAGTGACATTTTATACTTCCTTTGTTTCATACTGTAACATTCGACTTTAGTTGTGATTAGTATTTATAGATTTTCATAAATACATGTTTTTGTTGCATGCCCTTGTAATGCCCTATAATATAATATATTTTGGTGAATATATTCTTAAACATCAAAATTATAGCTTTTTAGAAAAGATTTGTTTATTTATTTAAGATTCTTAAATAAAAAAAAGATTTGTTTATTTATTTAAGATTCTTAAATAACTAATTTAAGATTTATGTAAATGTTTAAAGCGTTTTCAATATATTTAAAAGTGACAAATACTATAAATGTAATAACAATTTGGGTAGACTAACGCAAAGTAACATTATGGTAACTCAAATAGTGTTAGAATCAAATTCACGAAACCAATGAATTATAAAAAATCCAAAACTTTTTCAAAAACTAGAGACCCTTCTCAAATACTTGTAAACATTTGTTCATAATTGTCATACTCATATCACTGAACAATATAGAGATTTCACATATATTTATTTTTCCAATGAAGAAAAATGGAATCTCTTTCAAATAAAAATATTTTTGATAGCAAATAATACTTGAACAAATTCTTGCACTTTGGAGGGATTTGATATTTCAATTACTCTCGATAGATTTAGATCAAACTACAATTGGTTTATACATTTTATTGCAATAAAAAAAATTAGAATAAAATTTAAAGGATACATTCCCATATTATTGGATGACATTTCCATTTGGAAGGATTTGATCCTTCAATGACCCTTGATATATATCAAGATAACATGGAGTTTAATAAATCTATAAATGAATTGGACACTTGTTCCAACAATATAGATTACAATTATTTGTTGGTTAATTTCATAAGATATCATTAATTTATATTTATGTATGAAATGATTAATTTATATATATATATATATATATATATATATATATATAATTTTGTTAACCATAAAAGTATAAATGAAATTCAAATTTATTATTTTAAAAATGGAAAAGTGTTTTTTTTTTTTAAGTCATAAGTTTCATACTAAAAACTAATTTAATTGATTCTAAAATTTAATTTCAAATTTTAAAGCTTTTAAATATAAGTACAGTGAATGAGACAAAGAACTTAAATTTAATTTAGAAATTTATCCTACCATACAAATAACATAAAAAAAATTAATGAAATTAAACTTATATAATATAATTAAATTATTAAAAAATAAAATATATATTTTAATAAAAAATATTGTAATTCAAAATTATAAATCAGTAGATGAAACAAAACGATTTGCAAAAAAAATTCATTTCTATTAGCAACGAGGTCCTCCAACTTTGTCTCATTTAATTTTAATAATTTGTCTCATTTAATTTTAATAATTCATATGGATCATATGTAATTTTTATTCATATGATTCATTAAAAATGATTAAATAATTTAGAAGATGATGTAATTTTTATTTATATGACCCATTAAAAATAATTAAATAATTTAAAAAATGATGTAATTTAACACTTTATGCAATTTAGTAAAAGTCAAAAGATATAAACATATAATGTAAAGTTTTAACACTTAATGCAATTCAATTTTACATTTGAGAAGAAAATATATCAATAACATAAACACATAATTGTAAAGTCTTAACAAATTTAATTTAATTTTATAAAAATTTAGTAGATGGAGAGATTAAAATATAGAATAATGACCTTAGGGAATAATGAACTTAATTTAATTTTTAAAATAGTAGAAACATTTAGATTAAAATATAAAAGTTTGAATTTATTTTCTGAAAATGTAGGGTGGTTGTATATGCGCTAATGGTAATAACATAATGAGGTGAACCGATGTATGCCATTATTGTAATACTAGAATTTGAAGGGGATGAGTTGGCTTTGTTAAAAGTGGTGGTTACATATGTGGTAATGGTAATAGAACATAAGAAGATGAAGTGATATATGACATTATTGTTATAGTAGAAATTGAAGGGAATTGAGTTGGTTTTGTTAAATAAATTCTCGATAAGAACTTATGTTATTGCAAAATTTTCTTAAAAAAACTTTTGTATATAATTTATTATTTTTTTTACATCAAAATTAAACATTAAATAATTAATATCTTTGTAAAAACAAATTTTTTTAATTATAATCTACAAATTATCTAATGAAATAAAAGAAATATGTATTATCTACTAACTAATGATACCACTTATCCTATCACAGACATCTTCAAAATTCTAAGATGAATCAAAGTGATATAACATCATAGTTAGTCCATTACTTGTGAAATTTCCAACGCAGCAAAGGCATAACATTAATACCTTGTGAAATGTACTCCGTGCAAAATTTCCAGCCCATCAATTGCATAACATTGATACCTCAGCACCATTTGTCGATGCACTGAATGGAAAGGAGCGGGTCATCAATATTTTCTTACTAAAAAAGTGTTAGATATATTACCTTCGCAATAAATTTATTACAAATATTACTTTAGTATTCAAACCTTTAGGAATTGAAAACACCCATTCCATATGTGGAATGGATCTAATAAGTTAAAGTAAACTATATTAATGTTATCTTTATTGTATATATTACTATGTTGATTGATTGTACAGGTCAAAATATTAATTTTTTTCTAATATATGAGATATAACTTATGAGATATAAAGCGTCCTCTTATATGGAATAACATTCTAGAAATAAT
>ML778912.1:404322-438607 GCA_009831015.1 Picea engelmannii | reverse complement strand
AAAAAAAAAAAAAATATATATATATATATATATATATATATATATATATAATAATAATAATAATAATAATAATAATAATGAAACAATAAAAATAATTTACTTTATATTATATTATTAATCCATTGTTTAATAGCAACCAAAATTGAATGAAGAATTGCAATTTATCATGCATGAATTATGTAAGCCAATTCTTGAAGTGACACCATATTCATATAGGTCATAGAAATTTGGAGGGCATCGGGTAAACTAAAAATATCCACATACAATAGCTTCTATAATATATCCCAATCATTTATGAACAAATTCATATATCACAATAATAAAATTTAATGAAATATCAATGAGTGAATTTATCGTTAATTATTGCATTAATTTTGTATCTTGAATTAGTTAATATAGAAATCAATGATCCTTTGAGTTGCATCCATGTTCTTATGTGTGTTTGTCATGAGTACATACACCATGCAATATTGAAAATCTCATTAAGTCCTTTTGCTTTTAGTGAATGTTAAAAGAAATAAAAGAAAAGATAGAAATATTTTAATGTTTTTTTCTTTATTATGGAAATATGTGAAAAGAAATAAAATAAAAGGTGGGGTATTTCATTAATGTTAAAAGAAATAAAGGAAAATATAGAAATACTCTAATATGGAAGTATGTGAAAAGAAATAAAATAAAAGGTGGGATATTTCATGAATGTTAAAAGAAATAAAAGAAAATATAGAAATATTTTAATGACTTTTTCTTTACTATGGAAATATGTGAAAAGAAATAAAATAAAAGGTGAGATATTTCAAATGATTTTGTAAAATTTCTAATAATTTGATTGGTTATTAATTTATTTATTTTAATGATATAATACAAAATAATAGGGTTTATTAATTTAGAGAAATTAAGTGGTTGCATTGATTTAAACAAATTCAATTAAAAATAATTTAAAACAATCATGTAGTTGCATTGATTTCAACAATAATAAAAAAAAGCATTAAAGGGTATTATTTTAATGATGATAATGTAAAAAAAATAATTAGAAAAGTGAAGTAGTTGTATTGATTTTATTAATGTTATAAGGAAAAATAGATTGCATTGATTTAATGAAGTATGAGAAGAAAAGATACCAAAGAAATTGATTGGATACATTGATTTAAAAATTACATATTATGATGTGGTGTGCTTTCTATGTTAGTATTTACACATTAAAAGGTCATTATAATATTATAATATATAGAGTGTGAAGATTTGCATTGATATACTTGATGAATTAAAACTTCTCATAATGTTAAAATATATTTGATATATAGGATGAATTAAAACTTCTTATAATGTTAAAATATATAGAATGTATTGACATATAAAATATAATGTAAATAGAATTATGACAAACATAAAAGGTTAAAGAAGAAAAGTACTAATATTTGAAAATAAGAAAAACAAATTATGCTTTTGAGTGCAATATTGTAAGTTAAATGATTCAATAATCTTCAAAATCAATATAATGAATAAGAAAAGGTGATAAAATTAAATGATACAAAAAAAAAAATGTCAAATTCATTTTAAAATCATATACATATACTTGATAAATTTGAAAGAATCAAGCCCAAAGGGGTTGGATCCAATGGTGGAAAGCGAGGAGTTTTTCACCGTTGGGCAAGGTTCAATTCTCGTGAGGGATTTACCTGGAGCCATGGGGACACCTTGAGGTAGTGGTCGAACATGTGGTTGCACCCAAATATACCATATTAAATGGTATTGTGACTCGTGCACACATAAGTGGATCAAAGCCCACCCCCATGTCCTTCAAATTTAAGAGCCCAAAGGGGTTTGATCCAATGGTGGAAAGCAAGGTTTTTTTCACCGTTGGGCAAGGTTCAATTCTCGTGAGGGCTTTATGTGGATCCATGGGGACACCTTGAGCTAGTGGTTGAACGTGTGGTTGCACCCAGAGATACCATATTAAATGGTATCGTGACCCGTGCACACATAAGTGGATCAAAGCCCACCCCCATGTCTTTCAAATTTTAGCCCAAAGGGGTTGGATCCAATGGTGGAAAGAGAGGATTTTTTCACCATTTGGCAAGGTTCAATTCTCGTGAGGGCTTTACCTGGAGCCATGGGGACACCTTGAGGTAGTGGTCGAACGTGTGGTTGCACCTAGAGATACCATATTAAATGGTATCATGACCTGTGCACACATAAGTGGATCAAATCTCACCCCCATGTCCTTCAAATTTTATAGTTCCCAAGGTGTAGAAAATTCATTGAGGGATTGTGTTGTTAAGCCACTTCGTGTTGTTAAAGTCACCGGTTCGAAAATTGCGAGGACAAAAACTCCAAACATGTTAAGGGTTGGTGTGGCTCAGGCTGGGTGCAATCCCTGGGTGATTTTGACGGCTTAGATGCCCCTGAGTCATGGTTTCTCAAGCCATAGGTTAATCCCGATGCTAACAGGTCCGGCCAAATTAACAAACAAAAAAAATAAAGTTGAAAGAATCATATCTATCTAAAATATATACATACAAAAATGATTATATATTAACTTTGAGATTTATCAAACATCAGAAAAAACCCAATTATGACAATACAAAATACAAATGACGGCTCTCACCAGATGTGTAGAGAGTGACTGTGTTACGTTGACAATGAGAACTATCGGAGTGGACAAGATGGTATATATGAATAAACGGTAAGGTTCAGTAATATGTTTCATTAATATGTCTGATAAATTAACCTATTATGAGACTTTACAACCTTGTAGTGTCGCTCTTACCCTCTGAAATTTTCCCATGGATCTTATAAATTTCAAATATTAAAGCATAGCGTATCTATGCAAGATTGATCAAGAAGTTATGAAAATGAATACACAGTTCTTAGTGTGATAACATCTATCCCTAAGATTTTTATGTGATTCACATATTTTCAAAATTAAATCACATTTAATTGACCTCAGCGATCGATAAATCATTGAGTTGGCATTAGCTTGTGCGTTGACCATAAATATTTCACTATTGTCTATTGTTCAAACAAGGGAAGTGAAAATATTGAGTTTTACATAATAAAAAGTATCATGTTTGTCAAGATCTGATTGGACAACAGATTGGAGGTCTTATTGCCACCTTTTCTATTCCCAATGTAATATATGTTTGCATTTCCAAAGTATTTGGTAGCATATGGTCTTTTTGAATCATAAATTTTGTTATGCATTCGTGGAACGTGGATTAATGATAGCATTAGTTAAAATGTTTCCCCTTAACATTTTCTGTTGGGTTGAATACATTCTCCACGATATTGTTATGTCTGATTTTTTCTTTATTGTTGCGTGCTTCGAGAGAACAGCCCTGCCACACTGCATCTTTTCTTAAATGATTGCACAGGCCTACGCCCTTCAATGGTCCTTACTGTTTTAACTATTTAACTAAGAGCTCTGCAAGTCTTAAATGTTTATTATACAGATGCCTTGCAATACAGTTTTGTTCATGCCCAGCACCACTTCTCTTGTGCTCCATCCTTGTTCGTTGTTTCGTTTCATGATTCTGGTTCTTGTTTGATTCAACTTTGCAAAGTTGAGGTCCTGCACTTGCAGTTCGAGCTCTTCGTCATTGTTCACTGGTTTGTTGTTCTTCAACTTTTTAAGTTGTTGGACCTGTTGTTGCGCTTTGCATTTTTTTTTTTGTTGAGGTCTTCTCATCCTTTGTTGACAGGTAAGTTTTTGTGTTCTTGGTGATTTTCAATATTCTGTTCCAGACCATTTTTGTCTATGCTCTTAGTTTTTGTTCCTGGAAAGAATGCGTCTTCATATGGCGGATGTCACATCCATAGCTTTTTCGAAAATTGCAATGCATAGGGCTTTACGCAAAGTAGTTGGGAGCTATCAGAAGAGGGAACCATCAGGCGAGCTGTAGACGCAGTGTATACTTCTACTCTGTGGGCCAGAAAACTGCGTCTGCCTATTTTCTTTCTACTGAGTTAAGTTGTCGTTTTATTTTTGTGTGGTCTTTCTTCTGTTTGGTTCACTTTCTAGTGTCGGTCTATTTTCTTCTCATGTTCTATGGGAACTAGGGGGGATTCAAGTTGATAAGAAGAAGGTTTAAAGATACATACGCGGATTGGTGCGCTATTTTGATTTTCTTTTTTATTTTGCTAGTTTTTATTTTTTGCCTATGCTTTTCTTTGTTTTGATAGAAACTGAAAGTATCTAGCAAACAACTTCAAAATGAAAGTTGAAAAGATGAAAGAGGTAATAGATGTTGAGTCCTATGAAAAAGATACACAGTCCATTGTACATGACAGAATTGACGTGTTTTTTCATAGGAATGTCCCTTTTAGATTGGATGCATTCTTGTATATTGTTGGGGATTGCCTTTTCGATACATTCTAGGTTCTATTTCATTTCCGATATTCGTCGACCGAGATGCACAATAGATTGATAGATTATTTCTTGTCATGTTTTAAAATTGGTGATGCAGAGGCTTTGCAGTCCTATGAATACGAACTGGAATCTGATTTTCTTTGGGAGTTGCATGGAATACATGATGTGGCTACATATTTTTCAAAGATGTGGTTGTCTGTATCTCCAGTTCTTCCTGCACATCAGAGGGGAATTTTAGGAGATACATTTTGTATTCAGTGGCTGTCTAACTGGTTGAATATATCAGTTGGCATATGGTCATTGACAAGAAAAACAAGATATCTACTATTCAACAAAACTGCATCTGAAAATCCATATTACATCTTGTTCCATGATGTTGATGCCCTCAATGGCCATTATGAACCACTGTTGTGTATAGAAAAATTTCCATATGCAATATAGAAGGTCCTTGTATATACTTGTTCGTTATTTGCAAAGACCTTCAATCGCAATGGAAACAGATTTTGGATGGCATAGATTGCTATGGTTTATAGATGGCAACAAATGTTGTGTCTAGCTGTGGAGATAGTCTATTTAATGCAATTTGTTGTTTGGTAGTAGCCGAGTTCGATGTTAAGTCATTGCATCTTTACACTATAGATTCCTTATGCAATGGGGTTATAGGTGGGAACGAACAAGATTTTAGGTGCTTTCATCAGCACCTTTGCCCATATCTCATGGAATATATGTCGGTAGTTGAAAGTTGGTAGGAATACGTTGTGAATATGGCACTTACATATGAATAAGGGAATATGGAGGGTTGTAGATTCTGTTTGCAATGGATGTCTATGGTATTCAGGGTGAAGATCTAGGTTTGGTCGGCCTCGCCAGCTGGCACTGTCCATTCCTGGGTTACCGATTCAAATTACAATCAAACAATTCACATCGTGTCATTGAAAACAGATACAACACATATTCATTATGAAAATTTTCTTGGAGATATCGGTAGTTCAGGGTTGAGTGTGCATGCCACCCAAATGACATTGAATTTGCATACGCGTGGAATGCTTTTTAGTCAAAATGAGAGTCCTCCCAGTTGCTATTTGGGTAGACAGGGATTGAACCAAAAAAACATGTGTAGAATTCATTTTAGTTGTGATGAGGCCATAGAGGGCTTAAACAAAAAATGTAGAGTAAGTTATCACAATTTGAAAAATATTATTCGTCAAATTCATCTGACTTCTTATAAGCAAATAGAGGCCTTGAACAAAAAATGTAAAATAGTTTCTGAGAAATTGGGTGAGAGTGAAATTCATCCCAATTTCCACTAGGTCATCCCACCCTTGGGCAATAAATGTAGATTAAGTTACCACAACTTTAAAAAGGTCATGCGTGAGAGAAAAAAATACATTGCTACACTTCCTTTTAGAGAGAAACTCACATATGACAATGTAAAGAAATTTGTTCATGTAGAAAAGAACATAAACATGTGTGATTGCATATCCCAGAATGGTCATGCAACTGTGGAATTTCGTGGTGTACATGAAAAACAAGAAATAGTTTCTACCCATACTTCCCTACGAAAAAAAATGCAAGATAGGCCTACATGAAACAAATGAAAGACACTCCTTACATTGCATGTGGAATTTGTGAACAATTGAATTTTTCAAAAAACAGTAAGCCTTTCACGCGTGATTTGCAAGAAGAATACCTCCAGCTGATAGCCCACAATAAACCATTTTCCAGTGAGAAAGTTTGTCTTCCATGCAAACAATTGCTTGAAAATGGAAAACTGCCACAGTTTGCAACCCCTGACCAAATAAGATCTAATACACCACTAGCAGATGTAAGTGCACTTACGGAAATTGAGGAGAGACTTGTCTCTCTACGAATTTCATTTTCTCAAATCAGACATTAGGGATATAAGGGACCCCAGATGGGCTTAACAGGATCAATTATTAATGTGCTTGTTTAGCTAGATGTTGTGCAAAAATCATTGCCACAGTTCATTAACAATACAATTACAATCATTGTGGATCTGAAAATATGATTTCAATACAAAAATGCATCTTAGACAGGAAAAGTGCGTGTGCATGCTATTATGAAATCATTAAAGGAATTATGTTCTAGGGCCCTGTACAAAGAAGAGAACATTTGTATAAATGCCAACTGGAACAGTGTTCTCGCAGAAGAACATGGAAACTCTGCAAAGACTCTCAAAAATCCTAGTGATTATGATACAAGTGATGAATCAGAGATTGAAACACCTGCTGAAACATTGGTCCATGGATTCACTGATTCACAGTGCATTCGTGACTTGCAAGACAAAATTGTCGAAATCGCACCTGGCGAGGGGTAGCGTCCACTTGGAATATTCAAGGACAAATTTGCTAAGGAAATGAACTTTCCAACACTATTCTACAGAGATCCACGTGGCACTAATATTACAGAATGATTCAGTTATCATTAAATAGTTTGATGGGAGCTACTACATTCAAGCGGTTGCTTCTCCTGTCACATAACAAATTTGTTTTTCAAAACAATGCGCATAATAATAGAGTAATTTGTGTCCCGCATGTGGGTCCGAATAAGAAAAGGCCAGTTACAAGGAAGAAAGTTGCTGGCCAAGGATGTGAAGTACAAAGTAAACCTAGAAAAAATTATGAAATCTGATATTGGATACATAGATTTCAAGAACATCTGCACCTCTCCTGACTATTTGTAAAAAAAAAAAAAAAAAAAAAAATTGCAATGATCCAAAAATTGGGGCCGCCAACATTTTTCATCACATTTACAAGTGCAGAGCATTGCTTGGATCCATTGGTGGTTTTCGTTTCTGACCTGCATAGTAACAGGAATCATAGAAAAAAAACCAATACACTGGAAAACAACGACATTGACTACCTCATAATAAAAGACATGGTGAGATGTACTCGATACTAAAGACATAGAATAAATGCTTTGAGACAATTGATATGCCATGATGAAACGTTTTTCGGAAAAATACCGGACTACTTTTTTGTGAATGAACTCTAGAATAGGGGAAATGAGCATGACCACACATTGTTGTGGATAGAGGGTGCACTGGTCTATGGAGCTGATAACAATTCAGAGATCAAAAAATTTCTGGATAACTACATAACATGCAATACAGATCATTTGGAACCAGACCTTGTGAAAGTCCATAGACATTACCATACAAGAAGTTGTAGAAAATGAAAAAGCATGCATTGCAAATACAACTTTCCCATTATGCCAATGAGAGATACAAGAATCATAGAGCCATTTAGTTTAGAGTACAATGTTTTTGTTGATAAATCTAAATCCTTGTTCACATTTCTAGAACAAGGAGGATTTGATGAAATGATGAGCTTTGATGCCTTCTTGACACAGATAAATCTATCATAAGATGAGCACATCCAAGCCATACAAACAACGCTTAGGCAACCAACACTTTTCCTTAAACGAAAACTCTCCCATATTTAGAACAACAGTTTCTCCAAGGACATGCCAGTTATGTGGAAAGCAAATATAGATGCACAGTACATGTTGAATGCATATGCTGCAACATCCTACTACACCTCGTATATGACGAAGATTGACAAATCTATGACACCTGCATTCAGAAAAATATGCAAAGAACATGAAAGAAGTCATATTGATGCCATACAAATGATACACACCCTTGGCAACACATTATGTAATCTTCAACAAATATCTTCTAAGAAAGCATTTCACATTGCCCTTTCTTTGCCCCTCACTTGTAGTTCAAGAAAATGTGTCTTCACAAACTTTTCTCCACTTGAAAAACACACATTTATGCTTAAACCACCGGTTTTGCTGCAACAAGAACCTGGCAATTCAGAGGATGT
This sequence comes from Picea engelmannii, assembly GCA_009831015.1. Taxonomy (NCBI): domain Eukaryota; kingdom Viridiplantae; phylum Streptophyta; class Pinopsida; order Pinales; family Pinaceae; genus Picea; species Picea engelmannii. The sequence continues at coordinate 430,390 of ML778912.1, read as the reverse complement.
CATATGTCACTCTATTATTGATTATTACATCCAACGTCCATCTCCTATTAGGAATATCTGCTTAGCAGAATTCGTATCGCATTACAAAAAAAAGAAAAAAACCCTCTGTTATACGGTTTGGAAAATACAATAAACATTTTGACTGTGAAAGCTATTGTAGAGAAAAATTGTTGATGTACGTTTCATTCCATGAAAATGAAGAGACATTAATACATAAATTCTCTACATGGGAGGTTGCGTATGTTTCCTTTGAGACTATAGTGCATATCAATGAAGCTAAATTTACCTACAATGTTAATCCAACATGGGGCGATCTAGAAGTTTCACTTAATGACCTAGAAAACCATCGCGATCATGATGAGACATTTAGAAACCCAAAAACAACCAAAACTCCTTCCGAGTCCTATGACTTACAAGCCGAGTTTCCTCGTCCTCCAGTAGCTGAAAGTGAAAAACGTATCAACCTTGGTTTTCAAGTTACAAAACATCCTTTCCTGATTGAAAATAATGAATACCACAAAATAAGATGTTTTTTGAATCATGAACAACAAACAATTCTCAAGGACATTGCCCTTAAAAAATGGTTGAACATGAACAGTCATGTTCACGTGTTCCTTACAGGCGGAGCAGGAACAAGCAAGACATTCACAGAGAAAGCATTGTTCCAAATGATTATATGAATCTATGATTCAAATAATTTTTCTGATCCTATGAAACCGAAGGGCCTAATAGTTGCATACACAGGAAAATATGCATACAATGCTAGTGGAACAACAGTCTACTCTACATTTTTAATGCCTTTTAGCAAGTCACAGTTTCTTCCGCTTAGCAAGGAAATGTTGGATACATTATCTAAGCTTTACGAGGAACTCCAACTTGTCTTTATAGATGAAGCATATTTGATTGGTAGTCGGTTCTTGTATTCCATTGACAACTGACTAAGAAGCATAAAACATGTGCAGACCAAATACTTTGGAAACATTGACATGATCTTCTATGGCGATCTTTACTAGGCACAACCCATCCAAGATTCTTTGATATTTGAACAACCTATTGTTAACATGGAAACAGTGACCCATGAATTCTGGAGAGACAATATTAAATGCTTTGAGTTTCATACTACAATGTACCAGACAGATGAAATATTCATTGCAATTCGAAATAGAATGCACACAAATAGCCAAACATATGATGACTTGACCTATATCTATTTAAGGTGCTTACTGCCTGCACCAACAGATCCAACGTTCCCTTACCTGTTCTATAGAAATAATGATTTTTCAAAGCATAATAGCCACATGCTGTCACTCATGCCTGGCGATGATATCATCATAAATTTGATTGACTTGGAAGAAGACAACCATGGAAATTTCCCACGTCATGAACATTCAGTCACTTTACCTTTGCACCTTCCACTGAAATTAGAAATGCTACTTGAAATATATGCCTGTACCTATGATTCACAGGACGGCTTGGTGAATGGTACATATGGAATACTGAATGGCTATACGAAGACAGAAAAAGTAGATGTCCTTTGGATTACGTTCCACAAACCGCATATAGGCAAGCGACAAACAAACAAGTTGTCTTATCTATATAATTCAAACCCTGCAAGTGATTGGACTCTTATTTTGCGAATATCAAAGACAATATCGACATCAAGAAAGACAGGTCAACTGAAGATTCACAAATAGTTTCCAATTAAACTTGCATGTGCACATACAGTCCACAGATCACAAGGACTAACACTTGATGATGTTTCATTTCAACCTGTTGGAATTTAGATACATGTACTTGTATACACAACACTGTCCCATGTCAAAAGTATACACTCCTTGTATTTACTAAGTCCTCTGATAAAAGATAACTTCAATGTTAAAAAGAAAGTTGATATTGATATGGAACGGCTCAGGACCATCGCAAAATGGAAATTGCAATATGATTACCAATCCATACAAACAAATTCATCTGTATCAATTCTCTTGCTTAACACACACATCTTAAATGCACACATGGATGATACACTGAATGACTATGATTTAATGCAATCCAATGTTATGTTCTTGCAGGAAACACACATGGCATTATTCATGCAGAACAAACAATTTTCAAATCACAATTGCATATCAAGTTACATTACACATGGGGTGATGATACTGGTGAAAAAACATCTACCAATTTTGGACCACATACATATCGAAGAAAAAAATGTTGAACTGGTGCTTGCCCAAAAAATTTCCCCTGGAACAGAAGTTGCAATACTTAATTTGTACGTTTTTCCCCATGCAACATTCTCCAACATAGTAAATGTTATTTCCAATGCATTGGACAATTTCCATATGAACGGATCCATTGTACTTGTAGGAGACTTCAATATTGACATGCTACAAAATACTGGCAGAACAAAAGAATTGCAAAACTACATGTGTAAATACAGTCTGCGCTTTCTTCTGAACAACACAACCCATCTACAAAATGCACTTATTGACCATGTCTAGTCCAATGTGCCCATTTCTCAATACAGTATGTTTGTCTTAGACACATATTGGTCTGATCACGATACAATTGGTATTGCACTTGAATTATGACATATACATCAAACTTATTGCAAACTCATATTTCTATGTTTCAAAGCATATATGTATCACTGATTTCTACACATAATGTTCTGGTGAACATATAGACAGTATTCTACTCTAATTATAAAATATACATCGTGCAAAAAAAGAAAAAATAAGGTACATCCTCAAAAAAACTATTTGTGACTCTATTCATCTTATTCAATTTTTTTTTGTATATGTACATAGTAGTTGCCTTTTTCTTAACATCTAAGCCTATGTTCATATCCATTTTGGTTTTTACTTTTGTTGATAGAAATAGAAAGGAAAACTAGAAGGTTCAAAGAACTCCTACTTAGAGATGTACACGAATCAATGCAAAGCTGCATTCTTTTTCTACCTGTGTTCCATAGTAAATAGTTTTTCCTTTACTTTCTCTGAATTTGTTAAACTTGTTTGCAGGTATGCTTTTTTTTTTCGTTTTCTTTTTCTTACACTGAGAAGATGCTATGTTGCACGTTCGCCATCTAGTAGAACTGCAATGTTGAGACAACCAGCCCGCAAGTCCATTTTTCAATATGTATATCGCCCAACTATAATTGCTATTTGCAGGACACAAAACATTAGAGGCACGGTGTGCAGCTCACAAGTGCGCGATCCAAATAAGTGGCTAACTATGGAATAAGGGATCTGTGCACCATAATCAATTTGTAGGGCACTGGACAATAGAGACCCGTTTCTAACCCCACCAACCTGAAAATGCGCGATGCACAAACTGTACATGCTCTATAAATTCTCAGCCACCCGGCAAGTCCACTTGTCAATTTGTATATCGCAGAACTGTATGTGCTATTTGTAAAACATAGAACAATAGAGGCCTATTTTTTTACCCCTCCCGTCTAAGAACCCGTAATTATGGAATGTGATATCGGTACACGATCTATAAAATCTCATGTCCATACTTTATAAAGGAACATATTTACTTTTGCCTCGTTTCTACACACACTGATCTGGTAATCACAGACTTGGTGTTGCACATGAATTATGAAATGTGCAGTGGGAGTTGGACGAAACCCTTTTCTTTGCTTAGGCAATTTTGGACCCGCCATCCCGAGAACCCAATTTCTATATGGAGGAAATAAGCCCATTGTACAACTTGCAAATATGTATTGCTCATTTGTGGGATCGCACCAGCCCTGGAGTAGAATGTTGAGCTGGTCACCTCACAAATCTGATTCTCAATTTATTATCATAAGATATTTGCAAGGCACCGAAAAATAGAGCGTCCTTTTTTACCCCTCCAGCCCGAGAACCCACGATCTAGAAACTGTAGATGGTCTATCGAATCTCGACCAGCCCACAAGTCCACTTCTCAATTTGTATATCATGAAACTTTGTGTTCTACTTCTAGAAAACCGAACAATAGAGGCCTTCTTTTGAACCCTCCCACCCGAGAACCCACGATCCCAAACCATGCACTTTCAGACTTGGCCATTCCTTCCTTGCTTGCTCTTCCCCGTGGCTGTTACCTTCGCACATGTGCATGATTAAAAATATTGTTTATATATATGTGTGTGTATATATGTCTTCTTTCTAAATCTTTAACGTTAAAAGGTCATCGTGCAACTACCATCTAAGTTGTCATTGATGCGTGCAAGGCTCGAGAATTTTTTCCATCAATGAAATTTTTGCGTAGCATTTTCTTCTCCCTTCCTAGTTTTAATTTCAAATGTCATGGAATGTCATTCACACGCCGCCAACTTTCTTCCTTCATGAAAACTCCAATCGCTTCCCACTCTTAATTTCAAATACCATGCAATGTCATTCGCATGCCACCAACTTGGTTCATTCATGAAACTTCATATCCTTAAATTTTCTCCCCCGTAAACCTCACCTTCGCACTTCTAAGTTTTCAATAACTACGGTTTACTTCTAATAGGTCACCATACAACACACATAGATATTTTCATTAATGAGGAGATTTTCCATTCGCACGCATTGAAGCAATGTTTGCGGGGGGTTATATTTTCCCCTCCATTTCTTCATTTGAAGCAGCGTTTGGAGCTAGCTAACCTTTTGATAAACTATTGCCAGCATCTCCACAACAGTTTTGTAGAGATACAGTGAACATCTTCCTCAAGAGCTTCACGTGCAGAAGAATAGAAAAAGAATTGTAGGGGAGGTGGAGAATCCTAAAATTTATGGTCAAAAGATGGATCTTGACGTTGATCTGGAAAGCATATTCTGCAACCTTGATTAGCCCACACATGCAATTCAGCATTCCTGCTCAATGGACATGGTTGGTACCAAAATGTTTTACGAAGATGAATCCTTTGTATTCCAGAGCGTTGTTTTTGAAACCAAATCAAAAAAATTAATCATTGAAAAAAGAGATGTAAAAAATAAGAAAAGAAAACATCGTTCAGAACTTGACCTTGCCAATATGCATGCATCCAAAATCTTTGAAATTCATAGGGCAATTGGAGATGCTCTTCATGATTCCATTAGAGTAATTGAAGATGAAAATTCCATACTAAAGAACTGGATTAAGGAATTAGAGGAAGCTTTGTTTCCTATGCCATTGATTGGCAGTTCCATGGAAATAGCCATGCCTGCAACTATGTGCACCCCTGCAACAAATCTAAAAGAGTCCTCCAACTTCCTCACATCCTGTAGAGGATATGTAAATAAAAATATCAACAAAAGAATAGAACTGGTTGTCAACGCATGGGAAACATCACATAATATGGATTCCTTGGGGAGCAGGGAACATAACTTGCTCCTACTTCTGTAGACATATTTAAAGAATGAAGAAAATTTCTATGTTCACTCGGTCATCCCTTTCACCTTTCATGTCAACAACGTTCCATAGATGAGAAGAAGAAAACATGATCTCCTATCCAAAAAAAGGCTCACTCAATTAGAAGCACGATGGAAACATAAAGTGAAGAACTTGTACCTAATCATGCAATCGTGTGAGAAAGAAATATCAAAGAAAGAAACATTATTCACAAAGCTCACTAAAATAGACTTAGCAGGAAAGACAAACGGCTTCCAAGACCCCATATTAATCCTCGACTCGCTGACGTTAACCAAGCAAAATTTTGATCAACAAGTTGATAATTTGAAGGCCTTGTCTTTAGAATTTTTTTACAGAATTGTTGAATATGATGAAGAAGAGGTGGACACCTGGCTAGTCGGGTATTCGCTATAGAATGGAGACATTCATGAAGGTCTGTGTAAAATTTCAATTGATCTAAGAGAATTAGAAAATTAAGTTTTCAACATTCGAATCCAATATGACATCAACATCGCCCCCTTGAGAAGCTAGATTGAAGAGAACTTGAAGTGGATCAACCACGAAACCCAATAGGCAAATGCATAAATCCTTTGTGTATCAATCCAGTTATTGAAGTGTGCTGCCCAAAAAAACTATCAGGGAAAGGCATGACCAACCAAACACAAAAACTACTTATATGTACCATCCCTGTAAGTGTATAGTGATAGTCCTTTCTTTATCAATCCATTTATTCCTTTTCTGAGTAGAAATCTATAGGCAAAAACTGATTCTCCCATTTCTACTTTTTAGGTATTACATTCTAGCATGTCCAACTTCTTTCCACACTCTTATTTCTTGTACATATTTCTGTTATGGTCCGCATGAGCCCCAATCCCAGTCTATATGAAAAACACATTTACATTTCCAAGGATATGTAACAAACTATTATTTTTTTCATATATTCCAAATAAAACTATTCTTTTGTCTCCTTATATATTTATGTCTTCCTGGATTTTTTATCTTCAATTATGCTGAATGTGAAGTCATTCTGTTTATTTTATCTCTATTCTCTTTTTTTATTTTTCAAAATAAAGTATGACATAAATCACTCACTCAAATTCGACATATCATATTTCACACATATATATGTTTCTTTAAATTTCCAGGAATATGTAGCATGTTTCATTTTTTTCCAATTTTCAGCCTGCCATCTCGACAACTTGCGCTCCAAAAACTACCTAAGTATGTAATTTGGGATTCGTCACACTATATAGAATGAGGGATCCATACATGCTCTATAAAAGTACATATTTTGTATGTATAAAAGTAAATATCTACTTTAAAATCACGTTTTTGCTATGTACAATTTATGCTCTCCAGGAACTTATAGTTTGATACATTCCAATTTCTTGTATCCACGAGCCCCTGTTTTAAAGAAAAATAATTCAAGAATGATATTTATTTGGTCCTCCTGTCCACCACACTGTGTAACAACCATTGGTACTATATTTTTGTACATTTTCCCACCACCGTGTGTAAAACCTATGTAAAGAAAAGTAATTCCTGAATGTTAAATTTTTGGTACATGAGCCCCTTGAAATTAAAATAGTCCACAGGTCGGCCCATTATCAATTTGTACATCACAGAACTCTTGGTTTTATTTGAAGGTCATGGAAAAAAAAATCCTCTTTTCAGGTCCCCAGCCCAAGAACCCGCGATCCAAAAACTGGCTAAGTATGGAATGAGGGTTCTGTCTATGCTCTAATTCGGGAAGGCTAGTTTTCCTCCTGCTTTTATGTGTTCCTAGATTTTTCATTTTCAGAATGGACTATGACATAAATGATGCAGGAGCATCACCAACAACAAGCATGCACAGAGGTGGAAGACAGTTGGAAAGCACCAACGCACATTTTTTTGAAATATTTTGAACCATTAATGTAATAGTTAAGAGGAAGCACACTTAGATATTGTAAAAAAATAATCAGCAATTCTCCCTCATCTGTAGTAGCTAGAGGCATTTAAGTGTAGTAAATGTAAGTAGGTAGCTTTGAATTGCGGATTAGACAGTTTTAAGGAGCCGGAGGGAAAATCGACTATAGACACCCTCATCTTGTATCATTTTAACATTAGCATAATCAATAGAGCATAGAACACAGAGAGGAGAAGAAGCAGAGAATTGTATTTGAAAACACCCATGTATAGAAGTCCTGAATTAATACATGAAGATTTGATTCAGACTTATGGTGTTGTGATATTCTCTGTGTATGTATGTTGAATAGAATGCTTATAGCTATTTTACTCTTTCTGTTATGCATTTGTTGTTACGCTATGTATGAATGATTTCTTGTTGAATGTTTGAAATCTGAGAGAGAGAGAGAGTAAGGAATGAGTTTCAATTGTTTCTCTATTTGAGAAAAAATTCCTACAAGGAGTGCGTTGACAAGGGTTAAGAGTTTTTATCTCTGAAAGCTCAAGAGGGATAACATTTTTCTCATTCTTGCCGAAGTGAAAGTTAAGCACATGAGCTATGCAAGGTCTGCGCAGGCTGAGTAGAGTCTCAAAGTTATAACCTGAGTGAGATTGTTGAAGGACTATTATCGTAGAGTTGTGCAGAGTTAAGGGGTTCAAATACTTAGGAGTATTTGAAGAAGTGTCGCAAGGTGTGCGCGCAAGAGTTATCCCCAGAGTACTTGAAGATTTCAAGGAAGCTCAGGAGGGATTTACACCCTCGAAGTGTTCAAAGGGAAGCATGGGGCATGGTCATCAAACTGGGCCAATTTCAGGACAAGAAGTCCGTTTGAGAATAAAGGATTGGACAGTCAGAATTCTCCGTGGAGAATTCGCGAAATTCCGAGAGCCGTCAGATCTTGCAGAGGAGCAGGGAGGTTACAGCAGGTACTCTGCAAGTGTAAGCTCAGGAGAGATTCTCACTTCGGGGATTCACAAGTTGAAGGACCCAAAATATTGCACCAAGATTCACGAAATCGCAAAGTGCGAAGTCCCGACAGGGAGAGAAGTTCTGTTGTGGGGCCAACATTAATAACGAGTTGGAACTCGACATTTCGGCATTTCGAAGGATAGCAGGTCAAGACTTTTGTCTCGAAAGTACTGAAGTCACGAGTTTTGATAGGGAGTAATGAGGAGTTCGAGATCTCATCACTTCGGGTGTCAGGATACAAAGGAGACGCAAAGAAAAGGGTGAAGAGGTGATTTGGTCTTTCGGTGATTCAGGATTCAAGAATTCAAGGTTCGTGTTGACATGAGGTCTAAGGGATGGAACTCATTCGGCATTTCGGTATTTTAGGACCTGGAAGATAGAGAGGACATGTAGTTCAATCTTTGACATCTCGAACTCCCAGTACGCAAAATCGAGCTGACCGTTGGATCGAGAGGGGATCCAGAACCATTGATTTTCTTTTGGAGGCAGAACCTTAGGGTTTCGGCATTTCGACGATTCAGTTTTCACGACTCCGGGAATATAAGGAAAGAGTTGCATGACGTTGCAACTCCCGAAATCGCGATAAGGAGAAAGCCGAAATTTGAAATGGGAAAGGTCAAGTGTTAGCTATTTTTCATCATTTCGGGGGTCAAAAGGATAGGACGCTTGACCACAGGATTCGCGAAATCGCGAAGTCTGGTCTCCCGAGGTATAAAATCAAATTCCTCAAGGTTTTTTGTGGGTGCAAATTTCTCGAAAGGGAATAGAAGGGCCAATTGATCTCTTTGGGCCAGAGGAGGGAAAGATCCTGTGCAGATTTCCGACCTGCAGGTTGGGAGGTCTGTGTCAATAAATCACTTACTCAAATTTCAGATATCAGATTTCACTTATATTTAAAGTTTCAGCAATATGTAACACATTTTATTATTTTTTTTATATAAATGCCGTAAAATTGTTTTCACTACTTTCTTTCTACTCAAACGTAAAGAGATTGTCATCTCTTGCATCTTTGCAACATGTCTTTCACAATGTTTGTCACAAAGGCCCTTAAAATTAAAATAGTCTACAAGCCTACTTCTCAATTTGTACACCGCGTATCTCTGCCTGCTCTTTGTAGGACATGGAATGAGGGATCCATTGTTGTTCTATAAAATCCCATCCCCATACTTTATGAAAGTACATATTTTGTATCTATAAAAGTAAATGTGTACTTTAAAAAATTACATATTTGGTATGTATAGTTTATGGTTTGTAGGAACCTATAATTTCATAAATTTAAATTTCTTGTGTCGAGGAGCCCCTATTTTAAATAAAACTAATTTGGGAATGATATTTATTTCGTTCTTCTTCCCACTTCCCTATGTAACAGACACTGGTACTATACTTTTTTCCCTCTTTTTCTCCAGCATATGTAAAACCTATGTAAAGAAAACTAAGTCGCGAATGCTGAATTTTTGGGACACGAGCTCCTTAAAATTCAAATACTTCGCAAGTCCAATTCTCAATTTGTATCTTGTGGAACTACTGGTGCTATTTGTAGGACACAGAAGAACAAAAGCGTGTTTTTCAGGTCCCTAGCCCGAGAACCCACGATCCAAAAAATGCCTAAGTCAAGAAGCCGCTTTTTTAAAGAAAACTAATTCAGGAATCATATTTGTTTCATACTTTTTTCCACCAGCCTATGTAAAAGACGTCAGTACTATTTATTTATATTTTACTTCAGCAGCATATGTAAAAAGGAAAACTAATTCGGGAATTCTAAACTTGTTCGACACGAGCGCCCAATTTAAAATAGTCCACAAGTCTATTTGTCAATTTGTATATCGTGGAAGTCTACAGACTATTTGTAGGCCATAGAACAACAAAATCCCAATTTTCAGACCATCGGACAGAGAACCCGCCATTCAAAAATTCTAGTCCTCAAACCAGCATGTCAATTTGTATATCACGAAACTCTCGGTGGTATTTGTAGGCCATGGAACAACAGAAGCCCATTTTTCATCCCGCAATCCCGACAAATCGGAATGAAGATTTCGTGCATGCTCTATATATCTACTTCATCAAATTACATATTTGATTTTTGTACGCCACATAACAACAGGAGGCCAATTTTTATCCCCTTAGCCCGACAACCCGCAATCCAAAATTTCAAATAGTCCACAACACCGCTTGTCAATTTGTATATCGTGGAACTATGAGTGCTATTTTTAGGCCATGGAACAACATAAAACCAATTTTCATCCCAACAACCTGAGAACCCGCGATTGAAAAATTCAAATAGTCCACAAAACCGCTTCTTAATTTGTATTTCGCAGAAGTCTCAGTGCTATTTGTAGGCAACGGAACAATAGTAGCCCAATTTTCAGCCCACCACCTTGACAACCAAGAATGAAGCTCTCATGCCTTTGTTTTAAATAAAAACAATTCGGCATTGGTAGTGTTTTTATGCTTTTGTCCATGAACCTATGGGAGCACAATTTTCATCTTGCCAGCCCGACAACCACAATGGTCTATATATCTACTTAGTTAAATTACATATTTGGTATCTAGAAACTCTTCTTTGTAATATATGTACGCCCTTAAATATCAAATAGTCCACAACTCCAATTGTCAAATTGTATGTCGTGGAACTCTGGGTGCAATTTGTAGGCCACGGAACAACAAAGCTCGGATTTCAGCGCACCAATGCGTTACTACTATTTCTATATATTTTTTACATGGTCGTATGGAAATCATATATAAATAATAGTACTTAGTAAATGATAAATTTTTTGGACACCATGCCCTTAAGATTCTAATAGTCCGCAACTTCGATTGTCAATTTGTAAATCGCAGAACTATCCCTGATTTTTGTAGGGCACAGAAGAACAAAAACATCCCGAGAATCCGCCATCCAAAAGCTCGCTAACTATTGAATCAGGACTCCGCCTTGTAAAATTACATATTTTTTATGTATAAATTATGTTGTTCAGGAACGTTTCATTTCATAAATTTCAATTTCTATTGTGTGCACGAATGCTAATTTTTTTGCTATTTTTTGTCAAGAAACCTATGTAACCCGCATTACCACTATTTTCCCCAGTTTTTTGCCCATGTACCCATGTACTTAATCTTCCTTCCCATGTGTCTCTACTCCTTCACATTATTTGCCTTTCCCGTGGATGGGTTGCTAGTAGAGAACACACGTCGAGTGGAGCAGCCAGGAGCAATACTTCATGGCACCGTCGATGTGAGGATTGCGTGCCACTCACTCCCAATTGCCTAATCAGTTGAAGTTCATATCGCTCGAGGCATCGCGCCATTACTCTCAGTGCACCCTGCTCTACCTTCTCATCCTTTCAAAGGACCATCACCCTCGCTACGCCTTTACTCTGTGCGTGTGGCCATTTGTGGAACCTCATCAACTGCACAACCTATTTCAATTTCTCCAGAAGGTCTAGATGGCTCATTCTTTCCTTCTTTTTCTTCTCAGATCTCAACTTCGTACCCAACATTTCCCTGCTCTGCATCTGTCCTTCCCTTCTTTGTTCCTACCGCGTTTTCTCTCTCCCACTGTATCGGAGATGCCCTAGATATTAAGGAAGTCCAAAGGCTAACCAGCCTGCCAGCGAAACCAACCCCATCTGGTCCTACGTCCCCTGCCTGCTCCCTCCCTGTTATCCTCCTCCTCTTCGACCACCTCATCCTCCTCCCTGGCACAGTCAAATCAAATTCCCGCATCTCTCCTGCCCCTTCCTGCGTCCCTTGCCAACATAATGGAGGAGATGGACTGCTCAGGGGCCTCATTGAACAACAACCCAGGACCTTTAGCCAATTCTGCATATGTTTCACAACTAGGCCCTTTGGCCCCCCTCCCAACTCTCTGACCACCCAGTCACTTAAGGACCAGCTTCACGACACCCAATTTCAGATGGATTTTCCAGAAGCCAGTCAAAATTCCCGATGACAACCCCAATCTTGAGGGGGTTACAACGCTGACCCAGAATGCGAGTGGAAAACAAGCCTTGCACTGGTGTAGAGCCTGGTATTCGACTTGCGTCGAGGCATGGACGACCTTCGGTTCCACCTACAGAGCCTAGATGGAAAAGCCTCTCGACTCCTGTAGTTTCTCTCCTTGCTACAAGGTGCTCATCTCCTCGCACCAGAGGTAGCCCAATCAACAGTAGCCCAAGCAATAGCAACCTCGACACCATTGTTTCCACTGGAAAATTTTGTCCACGTAGACACAGACTGCGAGGATGAGAGGATTCCATCATGCCTGGAGGACATCCGGAAGGAAGAGAAGTTGCCATCAGGGATGGAGAACGCTATGCAACTAGACCGCACACCAGTCGAGGCGGAGCTGCCTCCTCCCCGGGACACGACATTTCAAGCCTTTTGCATGGCCACTTCACCGCACTACAACCCATACCGGCGATCTCTATTCTTTTTGTTTGTTGTTTTGTCATGTGCATGCCGACCTTTCATGCATCTATCCATGGTTATTATAATTAGGCTATCTACACTTTCCATAGTTCTAGCGCCCACCTTTACGGGCCATAATTTTGAACTCTTTTTGTATCAGTGACAATCTACACTTAAGTTATGAAGCGGTTTGGTTGGTTGAGCTGGTTTTCTCTTAGGGAAGCTCACTATTTACAGCTTGAAGCCATGGAAATTATATGTACTCCTTCATTTTAACAGACTTTTATACAATCTTACTTATAAAAAACAAATATTGAATAAAATTTTAAAAATTTCTTATACTATTCATTAAATAAGACATGTTATAGCATTATATAAATTACTTTAAATCTCCATACAATGTTATAATATTCTATAAATTTCTCTCTGTCATGTATATCATGAAATTGTTCGCTGCAAAATGTATATGACGGAAGTATTTCGTGCAAAATGTATATCACATAACACACTGGACATGGAAAGTGTGAAACCAGAACTCCACCAACCCGCAACTCCGTAATTGTTCAGTACTAATTGTATGAAGTTTTATAGAATTATACAAATTTGTATAAATCTTCATACAATGTTATAATATTCTATAAATTATTGTCTCATGTATATGATGAAATTGTTGGGTGCAAAATTCCTATTGTATTCTAATTTTTTGGTCTTCAATGACATTGATGTTTTAAATGTTGATGTAATTTCAAGAGATATGTAACAAACATTATTTATTTTATAATAAGTTTGTATAGTTCGCAAGCCTACTTATCAATTTGTATAGAGCACAGAACAACAGAGGCCCAATTTTGAAACCGATAGCCCGAGAACCCACAATCCAAAAACTGGATAAGTATGGAATGACCACTCCACCCATGCTCTGTAAAACGTGTGCAAAGAAAACTAATTCGACAATGCTATATCTTTTTTTTCCAAGAAAAACCTTATTTTTAAAGAAAAATAGTTCGACAATGCTAATTTTTTGGTGTTTTTCTCCACGAACCTATGTAACAGACCTTATTATTATTCTATTGTATGCCTAACATTATTAATTTCCAATAAAATTCTATAGTCCACCACTCTGCTTGTCATTTTGTATATCACGGAATTTTCGGTCCTATTTGTAGGCCACGGAACATAAGAGGCCCAACTTTGAACCCGCCACCGCGAGAACCCATGATCCAAAAACTGGATAAGTATGCAATGAGGGCTCCATGCATGATCTATAAAATCTCATCCCCATACTTTATAAAGTACAAATTTCATATGTATAGATCTAAATATATACTTTATACAAGTACATATTTTGTATGTATAAAAGTACATATTTCATATGTATAAAACTATATATTTACTTTACTATGTTCTGCATGCAAACCACATCTACTTCAACTTTCTACCCACGTGTCTCTACTACATCACATTTACTCCCATCCCAACCTGGCAGTGACTCCGCTGCCATGGAACACTTGTTTTACCAAAAACCACAGCTACAATATATCCAGTCACAACAACTTAACTCGATTGTGAGTTCCAGGTATCCAACAAGTACATGAAAATTCAACCTTTCACTATCATATAATATCTTGAAAATATGATTTATGAGTAAAATTAAGTGTTTTAATTTATCAACTGTTTTATAATCAAATATTTTGAAAATGAAATTTTATAAATAGAATTAATTGCTTTTTATTTATCAACTATTTAATAATAGAATATTTTGAAAATTTTACAAATTTCTTTGGTTATTATAGGTTTTTATAAAAGTGAAATTAATAACTATAAAAGGTAAGATACTAATATGTTGTTGATTTTTTGTAATATTATGGTAATCATAGGCAAATGATTTTTAGTAATATAATTGCAATTATAGGGAAATGATGGTAGAGAGGCATATGTACAAAGTTTAAAGATATCCTCACTAGTTAGAAATGTACATCTTTCTTTTTGAGTGTTGAATGAAAAAAAAGAGAGGTGTAGAATAAGATGTGGGATACACTTTCTATATTAACCAATGAAAGAAGAATGTGTAAAAAACATTAAACAAACAATTGCAAATGATAGGTAGAAAACTAATGAAAGAAATAACAAACCATTACACATTGATTTTATGGGGAAAACTATTACTAGAAAAATTCCCATAGTTTAAAGCATGTTCAATGTATTATTTAGCAACTAAATAGTTACAATACATTAGAGAGTCTGTATTCTCTCAACAAACAAAAGTGTTCAATGATACCATAATAATTTTAGAGAATTTTAGAGAAATTTGTGTGACATGACAATAAGTTAAAACTTACACACACTTTTTCTCCAACCCTCACACTCAATAAATAGGCATAAGAAAACTATAAACCATTTATGTTTTTCCAATTCTACATGCTTTCACCATTCTTGAAACCACTAGCAATTAACTGACCAACTTTTATTTCTGAATAGTCATTTCCTACTAGTGATATGCATTTACTCCCTACCACTACTTAGTACGCATTTCTTGTTATTTCACATCATTTATTCCCTACTATTGCTCATCAACTATTACCTACTCCAATACAAGACTATAAGGTCTATGACACACCTCTCCCTACAATATTCCAATTGTTATATACCTTGCAAGAGTATAAGAGGGAATGCATCAAATTTTGGGCCAATTTCTAGGGGCCCTAAGGTCCATAGAATCACATGAGACTCAGATCACTACTTAAATTTACCCATGCTCAAGAGTTTATTCAATACATCCACATCATTATGAAATGTGTGAAGTTTCTCTAGTATCACATTTCTATCATCTACCATGTCCTTAAGGAAATTTTATTAGGTATCTATATTATTTGTCTTTGCATGAAAGGTAAGGTTCTTAACCAAAAAATGGAACTATTACTATCACATTGCGTTCTAAGAGATCTTTGACTTATCCCTACTTATGAACAGAATCTCATAAACCAAATGGTCTCCTTACATGCATGGATATTTTCCATATATTCTACCTCTACAGTGGAAAAAGTGACCATAGCTTGTCACTTTGTCATCCAACTTACTGCTCCACCAAATAATCAAAACAACAACCCATTCATATATCCCCTTTTGTCCACATCCCTTCAATGATTAGAATCCACATAACCTTGTATATCTACTGAATGTGGATCCCCTCACATCACTATAATAGAAAATAGAATATTCAGAAACTGTAACTCACAAATACTTGAACAACCTCTTTATTCCATCCCAATGCTCATGTCTAGGATTAACCATGAACAAACTCAGGACTCTCACTACTTGGAATTTTTTTGGTTTAGTACATATCATAGCATACATCAAACTACACTTCACTATCATAAAGAATATAATCCATATCCTCAATATTTACGGGTGTCGTAGGACACCGTTGAACTAAAATTTTAGTTCCCACAAAAATCGAAACACTCAATGGTCTATGATCCACCATGTGAAAAACTATAGCACAAAATTTACATACTTACTTTGACTCAACCAAATCTTTTTATTTCTCGATGTCTCATGATGTTTGTTCTTAAGATATATTTTTCAACTTCTAAGTCCTTCATATCGAATTGTGTTGAACGCAAAAAATTCAAATCACAAATCACATCCCTGCTATTACTAGAAATAATCACATATCATCTACATATAGAGTGATAACAATCAAATGAATAACATCTTGTTTGTAATACACATAGTGATATTTGGATCTCAAAAATCTCAATCCCAACACATAAGAATCAAACTTATGCTACATCATTTTGAGATATTGTTTGAGACCACATACAGACTTTTTTAATTTGCAAAACAATGACTCTTTACCTTTTACAATGTAGTGCTTTTTCTATGTCATACAAATCTCTCGATTCAAGACACCATGTAGAAATGTTGTTTTCACATCCATCTATTCTATCTCTACATAAAAAGTTGTTATTACAAATAATAGAAACCTAATAGATGTTAAATTATCAACTGGGGAAAATATATCACCAAAGTCTATCCCCTCGAACTAAGAATATCCTTTTGCAACCAATATTTTTGTGCTCTTTTGAACATTTTCATCCAATGTAATCTTCTTTTTGAACACCAATTTACATCCAATGGTTTTTCATCCAACAAGAAATGGTACCATGTCGCATGTATCATTTTTTCTAAGTGAATCAATTTCCTCATAGAAGGCCAATCTCTAGGACTCCCCATACTCCATCTTTTCACAATTCTAGGCTTATCGATGTTAGAAAATAAATAAACAATATATATGAAATTAGGTAGACTATCATTATACATGTCCGGTTTCCTTCATTGTCAGTTCGACCTTATTAAAGTTTGAGGTGGATTTTCTTCCACTTCTTTGAAACCTTATGAACTATCCTCCTCATTGGGTCCATCATGAATTTCTTGTTTATATTCTAGTTTAGTTTTCTTGAACTTTAATAGTTGTTGAACCACTAATTGCTTTTCATCCTCTTTTGGCTCTACAACTATGGGAGAAGGGTTAAATTATTTGAAATAACATTCCTTATATAGAAAAAAATTCCAACGACAGGATCCAAAATATTATATCCTTTCACACCAATGTAATAGCACATGAAGATACATTTCACAACCTAGTTATTCAAATTTGACCACTTCACCTTAGACACATGAGCATATGTCTCAACCAAAAACACAAATATGCTAAAGCGAGGGATTATTTCTCATTTAAGTATCCATATGGGTATTATCCATAACAATTGATGTGGGATGACTATTAGTCAAGTAACATGCAGTAGCAACTTTTGCGTGAGTACAAGCTAATGATGGTCTGTCATGACGCATTAGTGGTAATCCAAACATGGAAAACAACAATCTATTAAATTGGAGGTATTATTAAAGGTACTTTTATAATGAATTTGGATATGGTGTAACAATATGAAACATAGGAAATTGAATTAGATTTCTGAATATATAACCTTTATTCATAGAAATTATGAATAACTATGTGAAATTTGATTTTTTCTAACATTGGTATGTTATTTTTCCAAAAACATATAAGGTATATGTCTTTGATCGTGAAGGTGTTGAGTAACTAAATGATATAATTTCATTCCAACAAATTGGGTAATTGTACATAATCTGTTGTTTTAGTGTGGTGTATTTTTTGGAAATTTATAATATTAATTTTATTTTATTTTCAAATTATGAAAGTCATTATATCCTTGAAATTAAACCACCTTTTGTTTGTGAAATATAAGAGGGTCTTAACATAATAAAAAACATTTCATTTTTTTTAGATAGTATATATCAGTCTCCTCTAATGCGGCATATAACTCATTTTAGAAATGGTTAAGATGAAAAACCTTTATAGAAGAAATAAGGGAGGTATGTATTCTAGGATTTTGATATATGCAAGGAAAAATTAGATTAATAATAGTAAAAATTATTAATTTTAATATATGTGTGTGTGTGTGTGTGTGTTTGGAATTTTCATAGTCGACTCTATATATGTTTGTAGTTCTGTCAAAAATTGAATTCTATAATCGGTAGAAAAATAACGTAAAAAATAGATATATAGAGAGGTATTCACAAAAATGGTGGTTTTTATCAATTTACAGAACGAACCACTAGGTTTTTCATCCTTAACATAAATTGGAGGAGACCAAGTAATCATGTACCTACGCTAAATTTTTCAATCCCGCCCAAAATGGATTTTCCTTGGCTTTGCTTCAACATAAATCTGATATGACTATCCTCCATGGCCTCAAACATGCCTATTTTTTATATATATGAACTTCGTTATCCTTCCCCAACCTCCTCCCAAAATCTAGGCTCAAAAAGAGTCCAATATCTCCCAATAATGGCCAAAATCTCCGTTAACAGGCATAAAGATCAAATAAAAACCCAAAACTATAACATAAAACCCACTTTATGTTAATAATATGGCTTAGCCCCCCCAATACTGATGCGCGCGCCCCCTATTAATGGTCATATGGAATCTTGATATGGCCAAGTACCAGCCCAAAGGGTTGCACGCTGACCTTAAATCTGCAAGCACATGTATTTATGGCGTAAAACATGTGATCGGGGTCCCCAAACCCCACGCTAAACATCCAAATCCCAGCACTCAATCCGTAGCACCGAGTCATATGGGATATGAGGGCTGAGAACCATGGGCCACCTGCCACACAGTGTGTGCAATCGGAGTTCGAAGTATCGTCGTGTGGTGGGCGGTGCTATGGGTAATGTTAGACAAAAAGCCACGGGTTGGGGCTTAGCCCCAGCCCCCTTCCTCCCATTACACATTACATCACTTTAAATACAATATAGTGGGTTATAAAACTCAAGCTCCAATGTGGCACGTTGGTCAATAGGCCCTTTACCAGAGCGCTTGCCTTCTCCAATAGGTCGCGGGTACAAGACCCATGAGCTCCATGAAATTTTTCCATTCAAACTAGTGATGGGGTGCCACATGGAAGCCCATGTCTGGGCCATGTGGCACCCTTTCATTGGTCCTCAATGATGCCACTTATCAATGTTGTATTGGTCCACCATATGCCACTTGTCAACGCTGTATTAGTTCCTGTCACTACCCAGTCACCCTGCTATCGTGTTGCCACATGTCACTATGTTGATGTCAGCATGATGATGTCATGTTGACGTCAACATTGACTTTTGCATGCTTAACTGTTGACTTTTTAGCTGTTTGTCAATTCGGTCAAAGTGCTATAACTCTCTCATATGACGTCCATTTGAGAAAGTAAATATAAGGCTGGAATCAGAGCGACGAGCAGGTTGGAATGGAATTGGTTTCATTCGATTCCTATAAATTTCATTTTTGAGCCTTTTTTAGCCCTATCAATCTCGTGGATCTGATTCTGGATCACACCTCCCCACTAAAAGACCTTTTGGTCCCCAAAAGGTTACAAAAATGGACTTTGACTGATTACATACTCATAATGAGAAAAAAAAACACGATGTTGTACAAAAATGATGTTATAACAGGTCATCATCTCAACATGTGTGATTACATTAATGGAAGCAAAATACAATGACATCCACTTTTGGAAAAACCAAGTGGCTGGTTTCTTTCCTTCACAGTGTTCCTCTTGCTTTGCTTGTAATCTTTCCTCCTTCACGAGTACATGGGAAATCCTTCTGTCATTCCTCGGACGAAGCTCCGGATTAAGCTTCCAACAACTAGTCTTTTGATGTCCACTCTTGTTGCAAAACGTGAAATGAGTTTTTGGCATCCAGACCTGCTTACCCTTCTCTTTCTTCCATTGTGAAGTTGATTCTTTATGTTGTGTTTCCTTCCTAGTTGACATAGGTTTCCTATACAAAGTTTGTCTCTTCTAGCACTTGGCAGCACAATTCTTGGGTGAATGACATTAAGTACATGGATAATGATTCCACAAATTCTGGATTACTTGATTATGCTTATTATAATCAAAAGGAGAATTGGTAAAAAGATGAACATCATACCTTCCATGCTGATCTTCACCTTGCTTTGGAGATGAATTTCATTCACTACCACAATCCTGAAGTGATGCACCATTACCTTTTGTGAAGTGTTCCTCCAATGTCTTAAGTTGGCCATTTGAAGCATTACTTGCTTTCGAAGTTTTGGAACCAATCTTGGAGGATGATCCAAGATCCACTTCGCCATATCCCAATCCTAAGTATCGAGGTCTTTCCTCAACCTCAATAGGATTCATGATACCTTTACCTTTACATCCAAGGCCCTTTCCTTCTTCATAACCCATCTTAGTTAGTATTCTCAAACCTACACCTTTTGTATGTTTTTTGAATGCACCAAAACCAACTTGATGAGAATGAGGATAATTTGATAATTGACCTTCACTGCATACCTCATATGTGTTTTCTGAAATGGATGTAGAAGGCACTTCCTTTAATCCTTCTTTGAATTGGTTGTTCTTTGAAGCCTTTACTTGAATCGTGCTCTTTCATTCCAAGTAGTCTTCATACAACACCTTCACCATCTCGGCCATGGAAAACACTGAATTTTTGAACTCCTTCTCATCTTGAAAAATTCCTCTTATAGATGTCATATGCTCCCTTGAGATGATCTCTTCCCTGGATAACATGCAAAAATCAATCCAAACGTCAACTAGCTCTGATACCACTTGATCTGAAAAGATCTTTTAATGACTGTGGTTGAGTTATTATGCATGCATTTTATTAATCATTTAGGAAGATAAATGAAAGAGGAAGAATATATGATAATTTAAGATAGCCATATACACATGTGTAGATCTGAAATAAAGAAAATAATAGCAGCAAACCATAACACAAAGATGATAACGGAGTTCGGCAATCTCGCCTATGTCTCCGGGCCTTATCTCGGTGGGCTTTTCTTATTTCCGTTTGAAGTTTCAAATGTACATCATGATAGTGCCAAAATGTTACAAGAATGATCTGGTCATGTTCTACCATATCTCATGAACCCATCAAAACTGACGGCACCCAAATCGGATGAACGAAGCTCCTAGAAATGGCCCGCAAAGGTCTGCTCCTCAATAACTTCCCTACATAAAAATGGCTTTGCCTTGGCTTTGCTTCAGCATAAATCTGATTTGACTATCCTCCATGGCCTCAAATAGGCCTAGTTTTTATAGATCTGAAGCTGGTTATCCTTCCCCAACTTCCTCCCAAAATCTGGGCTCAAAAAGAGTCCAATATCTCCCAATAATGGCCAAAATATCCATTAACATGCATAAAAATCAAATAAAAATCCAAAACTATAACACAAAACCCACTTTATGTTAATAATAGGGCTTAGCCCCCCCAATACTGGTGCGCTCCCCCCTATTAATGGTCATATGGAAGCTTAATATGGCCAAGCGCCAGCCCAAAGGGTTGTGTGTTAACCTTAAATCTGTAAGCACCTGGATTTATGGCATAAAGCATGTGATCAGGTTCCCCAAACCTTGTGCTAACCATCCAAATCCCAGCACCCAATCCGTAGCTTCACGTCATGTGGGATATGAGGGTTGAGAACTGTGGGCCACCAGCCACATGGTGCACGCGATTGGAGTTTGGAGTGTGGTCCTGTGGTGGGCGGTGCTATGGGTAATGTTACACAAAAATCTGCAGGCTGGGGCTTAGCCCTAGCCCCCTTCTGTCCATTACACATTACAACACTTTAAATACAATATAGTGGGTTATAAAATGCAAGCTCCAATGTGCCGCGTTGGTCAATAGTCCCTTTACCAGAGTGCTTTCCTTCTCTAATAGGTCACGGGTTCGAGACCCATGAGCTCCATGAAATTTTTCCATTCAAACTAGTAATGGGGTGCCACGTGGCACCCTTTCATTAGTCCCTAATGATGCCACTTGTCAATGTTGTATTGGTCCACCATGTGCCACTTGTCGACATTGTATTGGTCCCTATCACTACCCAGTCACCCTGTTGTCATGCTGCCACATGTCACTATGCTAATGTCAGCATGATGATGTCATGCTGACGTCAGCATTGACTTTTTCATGTTGACCTATTGACTTTTTAGTTGTTTGGCAATTTGGTCAGAGTGCGATAACTCTCTCATACAACGTCCCTTTGAGAAAGTAAATATATGGCTGAAATCAGTGTGACGAGCTGATCATGATATAATTGGTTTCATTCGATTCCGAGAACTTTCATTTTGAGCCTTTTTTAGCCCTATCAGTGTCCTGGATCCGATTCTGGATCACTTAATTTATAATATCTTGCAACATTGTTTTGAAAAGTTGACATTCACAAATATTTTAAAAGCTTTTGCTTTAAATTTGAAGTATCTAGTTTTCTTTGTCATATAAATTCTCTAAAGTTTTCTCCTTTTTTCGTTTCTTCCACACACCCCAAGTTGCATGTTCATATCCTTTGAGTAAATCAAGCCCATAAAATTAGTGCCTAACTTAAAATCTATTAGACCTTTTTTTTTTAAGGTTCACCAACTAGTTTAGGATTTTAGGGCCTTGAAATAGGTGTGAAGAGGAAACTCTTCAAGGTCATCTAAAAAAATATTGGAGTCTTAGATAGGGAGTGTGTAAAGTCCAACATCATAATAGTTAGTAAGGACCCCCCTCTAACACAGGGGATAAAAATGAGGCCATGTAAGGAAAGGTAAAGGATATAACCCCTCCAAATATGAATAGAGCATAGTGGGGATTGTATGTTGAGGGTATTTCTTGGGAATCACACTGATTGCATTTCACTACAGAGCCTTGTGGACCTCAAATCTATTCAATATCCTTAGTTTTCTTCTAGACCAATTGTGTTTGGTACCCTTGAAGGGCTTCCAACTTTTTATCTTTCTCATTACGATCAACCCGACTTTTGACTATACCCGCCTGGTGACTAACTCCAAGATGAAAACCTAGTTGCCTGTTTTTACGGAATTACACAGTTGACTAGGGGGGTATACCGTAGTACATATGGTAGACGTCACATCACACTTTTCAGAGTATACTTGGAGGGTGCTTCTCTGTTTTATTTTCACTTACACCAATACGTTTCTCTAGTGTCGATTGGCGTAACTGTCCTTCCCAATAGTTAGTGTGATCTGTGATTCAAGCTAGCTAAATCTTACAGTGTCAGTTGATCATTTCACAAAGTGGAATATAAACAACTCCATCATTCTCATAGGCTTATGGGCTTGTCATCAGTTACTTTAGAGCCACCTCCACCATCGTTGAGGCACAAGCTATATCAAGAAGGATCATTCGAAGATACCGGGTCGAAATAAATTGTACCCAAGCCAACTCTGAGAGAATACTTTCATTCTCTATAGGAATCCATAATTTTTGACCTTGAGACCGAAGGTTTCAGGCCAACAAATCCTCTGATCACTAACTTATCGACGCCACTTATAATTTAGATAGTCCCTCCCAAGGTGGCATCTTATGAATGCCAGTTTATTCAACGAGCGGAACTAGAATAAAATGTTTCTACTTTGTCAAGGATTCCTTGTACTCCCATAATGAATTCCACTGGAGGGGATTTGTACCTCCTCCCCCACCTCCTCCTATTACGACAACGACTTTCCCGACAGCCACAATTTTGGGTAGTGGTTCGACTCCTTCGACGACTTCAACCATTGTTACCTTCATTTAGAACGCGTCAGATTCTCCCTTCTCATATGGGATGTCTAGTTCTGATTCTAACTCGGTTCTTACATACTCTACTCTACAAACCATGGGTTTATGGGAAGGGAGATGTAATTCTCCATTGCAAGGATCCACCATAGGCACCACTTCCCCATTCAATTATATTCCTTATGGTGGCGGTCACATACCTCCTTCGTCCCCTTCTCTTGGTGGCCCGTTTAAACAACCAATCAGGCCTAACTTTAACTATAGTTTCTTTAGTGAAGGGATCCAGGGACCTTCATCCTACATTACTTTGGTGGGGTTAATGTCATTTTATTTGTTTGGTGCATTTGGAAATAATTTTTTTACTTCATCAAATTTCTTGACTCGGGGAAACCCCATCTTTAGACAATAAAACCCTACGCAAGGTTTTATTCCTTCACAGGGAGTGATGAAAGTAGTCTACTCCTCGCAAAGTATTGGGAAACCTTGGCTAGGTTCATTTCATTCACAAGGGATGTCGATCAGGGAAAACCCCTCCCACACTATGTGGAACCCTGGGAAAGGTTCAATACTTATACCAAGAAGGTTGGTTGGGGGCATCCCCAACCAAGGTCAATGGAACATTGTACAGAGAGAAATCCCTAATCAATCTATGTCATCCAAATTTAGGAACCAACCAAATATACAACATCATAAACAAATCCATTTTTTTAGGCAGGGTCACCAAGGAGTCTACCAAAACCCTAGCCAATTGTCTAGCATTTCATGGAAACCTAGTGCCAGCCAAAATCCAGGCTGGTCTTTTCATGTAAATGCTCTGCAACTTAGACTACCCTTTATGGGAACTCTACATTTTTCATACATTTCAATATTTTTAAATGACCTAATTTTTCATGATCCAAAATGGCCCCCCATGTCGACTAAGTTTCCGTCAGAAATCCCTAAGTTTGAGGGAAATCCTGGTGAAGATCCAGGTGATCACGTGAAAAAATTTCACTTGTGGTGCTCATCTAAGTCATTGAAACATGACTCCATTCAGTTTTTCTTATTTCAACATACTCTTATAGGGGGTGAAGTGAAATGGTATATCGAGCTTGACAACTCGAAGTATTCTTACTTTAATGACCTGTCTATGGATTTCTTGAACCATTTCAAATTTCTACTGAGATACAATGTCGACACCGAGTTGTTGGCCAACTTGAAGCAGACTAAATTCTTCCATATCTCAGATCATATCCAATAATGGAAGATACAAAAGAGTTTGATTAAAGTCAAAGTCCCTCCATCATTCTTGCTCAAGTGGTTCTTAAAGTCTTTGGTTCCTTGCATGTCCAAATATGTAGAAATGTCAAGGGTGTTTTCTAAAGAAGATGCTATTATGAGAGACCAACTATTGGAATCGATTTACTCTCAGTCTGGCATGATTTATAATATAGTACCCGATGTGCCACGGTCAACTCTTGACAAATGAAAAAAACATTATGGGCCCCACATTGATGGTATAGTGGTCTCAACACAAAGCAATTCCATGGGTCTGTTCTCTAATCAATTACAACAATTATCAATTCAACAGATTGTGGACAGCCAAACTCCTAGTTCAGTTTCCCCCACAACCCAGATGTCGGATATAAATAGTGTGAAATCGACAACTCCCAAGGATAACCAACAAACCGAGGGAAGAAGAAATAGATAAAAAAGAAGGGTAAGGGGGATAAAAAAGGCTTCTAACAATGCTGGCGAGGGAAAAATTAAAAAAGAGGAAGGTGAATTTTCTATGTAATATTTGTACGGATGACCACTTAACTCACCTACACCCTCACCTTGTGGAAGCCCAGAAGCTACTAGTAGAGAAGAACCGGTTGTGTTGACAAACCATTTTCCACAAGGGAAAAATATGCCTCAGGATTCTGCATCCACGAGCATGGTTGGGGGAATTCATGGACCCCCCACGCCTAATCAAAACAACCCAGCCATAAACATTTACATTATGAACGTTGAAGCTCATTTATCAACTAGGAATCATGACTAAGAAACTCCAAAATATATTGAGAAGGGAAAATAGGCCTCCAACCCATTGAATCCTCTTCAAATTGAAAAGACAATGGGAGAGAAAATGAATCGCATCCCTAAAGGTGCGTTCAATTGTTAATTTTTCAAAATCCCACCCAGTTTCAGTCTCACTGAATTTTCTACTAAATTTAAATGCCAAATTCAGTTTCAGCACTGTTTCATCATATGCTACAGCGGTGTTTCGGCATCTGCTCACAGTGGTGTTTCAGCATC
>ML778912.1:315280-379754 GCA_009831015.1 Picea engelmannii | reverse complement strand
AACATAAACCCTAATTAAAACAACCTAGCCGACACTTAGTTTTCACGCCAATTTCTAGTATTAAAAACAAATCTTCTCTTTATCTAAACCCAGGCTCATTGTCCTGAAGATGGATCCTGATTTGGATCCGAAACGTCGACACTCTACTGACCAAACTGTGGCTTTTCCGACCAATCATGAAAATTACACTATTTCTCTTTACCTGTCTATGTAGCTATGATAGTTGGTGCATTAATTTCTTGTCCACTTGGTTGATCCTCTCACATTTCACCCTCTTGAGCTACATGTTCTTAAATTTTGAGAAGATAATATATAAGTATAAGTCAGGAAATAAATATCTACAATCACAGTAAATATTTCTAATTCTAAAGCATACCTACTGGAATGGGTACTCTACTCTACACTATCACTGGACATGTGAACCCTTGTATGACATCGTGTTTGTTGAATATTGCTTGATTCAATACTACGGTAGCACTGTTGCTTGAAAAAAAACATAAATACTTAGTTAAGGGTGATATAATAAAATATGAATAGACTTTACAGGCATGCTACTGCGGTTTCCTTATTTATTTGATTTACCTGCGTAGCTGGGGAGATAGGAATCTGGCCCAATATTTTTCTATATTCAATCACACTTTTAAAACCATGCTTGTAACCAAGCTTTAGGTCCTCCTCGGTGGCAGAAGTGTCAAACATATTTAACTGCAATGCATAACACCATTAAAAATACCAATAATAAAAACATATATTTGTTCGCTACTGTTAAATAAATATTAACCACGGTTAATCATTTAAATCTTACTATTCAGGATTTTAGTTTTCCATAGCCACCCTGGCCTATTTTATGTTGGCCATGTTTTTCCACTCTGGCCTTGGTTGTTTTGGAGGTGTCTGGTATCCTACATATGGAATTTTTGAAAAAAAATAGATATCGGAATTGTTACTTAAAACAGGAAACAAAAACATAAATGATCATATTTCACTAATAATATGACATGTGGTGTACCTTGTTTGACCATCTCGTGGATGTCTTCCTTGTTTTTTAAACAAGTTCTCCTTTGCATCCTCTATTAGCACCTTCCACTCTTTCTTTGGAACCATGGGAGGGCACTCCTGCTTGAGGTCTAATTGCAGTTTCTCCCTATACTGGGCCCTGGTATATTTTAAATTCTCATCGACTAAATTTGTAGCCACCTTCTTGTTGAAAGTGTTGTCGAACAATTTTACCATGTGGTCTATTAAATCATCTTTCTTTTTGCTATCTTGGCCATTCCATCATTTGCGAATGGTGGGGCAAAAAAACTGCAATGATTTGTCATTTAAGTTTCTATAGAAAAAAGTGTTTCCTACAGAAACGTGTTATCCATTAATTTATAATAATCTCAACAAATGTCCATTTCAATTTCATGAAAATATTGAACCAATTAATTAACAATTACCTGCAATATTTTGAATCTTGATCGGAACAAATGCATCATCCACCATAAAGGTGACATCTTGTGATCTGGTGCTTTTAATTTGTTCTTCTCCATGCAGAATAGTTTCCTCTCCATATACAATACGTTCCTCTCTGAAGTCATGTGGAGTCCCAGGTTGTGGCTCATCGTCCTCTAGTGTGTCATGGTGGTCAAAATCATTACGCTTATAAATGTATTCGAGGGGAACCTCAAGAGGCTCTAAAAACCTCACTTTCACTTTGCTATGTCGACAATTGTTTTGCGTTGGACCATCACTTCTACCTATAGCAGTTTCAATATTGGAAGGTTCCCGGTGCACGGGGTTTAAAAACTCCTACAAACAGAAAACATTACTTTATCAGATCATATAGAAAATATAAAACAAAAAAACGGATATGAAATTGTCATACTTGATAAAAGTATGTGAAGATGCCACTTACCCCTAAATTATTTATTGTATTTTGTAGCTCTACAATTCTTTCCCTGACCTCCTGTGTCAGGGGGATTTTGCTAAGAAAACCTAGATATTCTATGTTAGCCTTCTTCAAGGCCTTCGTTACAATTGTCATTGGGTCAATCAAAAAAAATATTTCATCCTCATCAACATCCTCAGTGGGAGACTTCCCACGTTGACCATGCCATAATACATTGATGAATAAAATTAATGAGATGAACTTTAACATTTGAGAAATTTAGTTATTGTAGTCATAAGTTATTATGGTATTTAACATTTACCTGCTGAGGCACAATGGGTGCCTTTCCATGGTCACCATGGACAGATGTAGCAGGTGTTTTTTAGACACGGTCACCCTATACAAAAGTTGACAAAATAAATCAATCAACAAAAGTTATGAAATTCACCTGTAACATTTAAAAAATGAAATATTGGAGTAATATTAGAAAAACAAATGACGAAATTTCAGAAATTTAGTTGTTGTAGACATAAGTTGTTATTGTATTTAACATTTACGTGCTGAGGCACAGCGGGTGCCTTTCCACGAGACAAATGTAGCAGGTGATTTTCTATCACGGTCACCCTGGACAGAAGTTGACACAATAAATCAATCAATAAAAGTTATGAAATTCACCTGTAACATTAAAAAGATGAAATATTGCAGTAATATAAAAAAAAAATAACAAAATTTCAGAAATTTTGTTGCTATGGTCAGAAGTTGTTATTGTATTTCACATTTACCTGCTGAGGCACAGCGGGTGCCTTTCCACGGTCACCCTGGATAGATGTAGCAGGTGATTTTTTGCCACAGTCACCCTAGACAGAAGTTGACACAATAAATCAATCAATAAAAGTTATGAAATTCACCTGTAACATTAAAAAAATCAAATATTGCAGTAATATCCTAAAAAAATAATGAAAATTTTGAAATTTAGTTGACGTTGTAGTTATAAGTTGTTATTGTATTTAACATTTACCTGCGGAGGCACAGTGGGTACCTTTCCATGGCCACCCTAGACATATGTAACCTGTGCTATCTCACGGTCAGCCTGGATAGATACTGACACAATAAATTAATCAACAAGAGTGATGAAAGTAATTGTAAAAAATTTATGCTGTAAAAAATTGAAATATTGTAGTGATAAATTGTAACAATGATTGATCAAAGGTTGAGTTGAATGGTATGTAATATATTTACCCCCATAGTCACACCCCCTTCGTCTATTCGATTTAAGTTGTAATTGATCGACAACTCTTCACCTGGAACTATTGTTTTTGTTGCACATACAAATATACGATTTCCTTTGTGTCCCTCAAATATGCAATTCGGTTTCTTAGTTGTTGCCATCGATTGTGTACTATTTATAAATCCTACAATGTTTTCAGTACATTTTGGTCTTCCATCAATATACATAGTTGCCCCTTAATTTTGATTGTTATCTATTAGTTGTATATAATTTGCGGAAACTCTATATTTCCGCATACTTTTCGTATATCGGACCAACATCAATCAGTGATTGTAATTGTATAATGGTCCAACATACTCCATCAATTCAGTTATAGTGCCATAGCCAACCTTTATGCCATCCATGGAAAATAACCCCAATCCATGTAAGGACGAAGGAGCAATGCGATACATCCTCCCACCGATGAAGAAATATGTGTCCACTTCAGGTAGCTCCTTAGGTGCCCATCGTTGCACTAGATGTTTATACATCAAGGGGAAATCAATGTCACATATTCTCTCAACATCATAATTACATGACCCTCCATTGGCAATAAAAAATTGCATGTGTATACAAAATCTTTTCCTTACCTTTTCCAACCTAGTTGATCTAGAACCGGTATATCTAGTACAACACGTCTCACTTTCAACCTCTCTTAGTATATCTTGATCATCAGTCGAGGAAGATAGATCCGACATATACCTATTTGGTGGTACCTACACTCATTAAAACAAAAAGATAAGTTATCATTGCATGTTGCATAAAGTTGCATAAGTTCCATAAAGTTGCATGTTGCATAGTTGCATATAGTTGCATGTTGCATAGTTGCATAGTTGAATATACTTGCATATTTGCATATTTTCATATAGTTTCATGCAAAATTGTTGCAATATAGTTTCATATAGTTTCATTATAGTTGCATATAGTTGCATAAGTTGCATAAGTTGCATTGTTGCATAAAGTTGCATATAGTTTCATATAAGTTGCATAAATTTTCATATATATGCATATCCCCCAACGCTCAGTGGAGAACTAGATTTGAGACCCATCAAAGAGTTCAAGTGGGAATCGATAGTTTGGAAATCCATGATCCTGGAATTTCACATATTTGGAAAGCACCTTTAGTGGCTAGTGGGGAATGGAGGAAATGTTCGAGTTGGAAATAATGTTGGGGTTGGTTGTGACAGATATTACAAGATGATCAAGTTGTTGTTTAATTCATTGTATGCATAGGGTGTAATGGTTTTGATGAATTTGTACAAACTATAAAGGAAAGGGTTGTGGCCTTCTATATGGAAGACTGTGAAGGAGACAATGGGATGGAAGGAGGGCATTTCCTCTCTCGATATTGTCCAAGGACCCAAGACCCATACCCAGTTCTCAAAATATCCTATCGATGCCCATACTCCCAATTGAATGCCAAAGATACCCTCGAGAGGTCATCTATGGTGGTTTGAGGTGTCATTTATGAAATTTGAGCCCTAGAAGTTGCATAAAACCTTTAGATATTGGGTGTGGTAGTTTGATATGTCATTTTTGGCCATGGATGCCTAGAAGCTTTGTACTTCGACTAAGCCTTGGGTTCCCCCCTCAACCATATAAATGCCTTAAGACCCATAACTAATTCTCAAAACCTTGTGAGATCACTAACATCATTTCTTAGATGACCCAAAGCTTTCCATTTCCCCTAAGGCATGGCCTTCTTCCCTATATCATGAAAAGGTAAAGATGGGGGGTTGTGGTGTTAGGGTAGTTCTAACAAAGGAAAGAGAAATAAGTTGATGAAAAGGTAAATGCGGGAGGTTGTGGTGTTAGGGTAGTTCTAACAAAGGCAAGAGAAAGAAGTTGATGACACTGACATGACATTGGAAAAAGGCGTGAGTTGACATAAACCGACTAAGAGTGAACATGAGCAAGAGAGGAAACACACTCTAATATAGGGTTATCACAAGAATAAATGTGACATATGGAAACTTGGAGCTAAAGTGAGCGTAACAAATGAGATTCATTGTTCTAGGATTTATGTAGTCATTAAGGTGCCATACAGTAGTCAAGGACATAGCATGAGTTCCACGTGACATACGATAATCTGGAGACTGTGATCATAATAGGAATAATAAAATAGTAATATAGAGTCATCAAAAGCACAAAAACAACACATGATAGCCTATATTTAGTGCAAGAATGAGAGGTGGCATACATCAATGGGGTATTTTATGCAAGCATAGGAGGCGACATGCATCAACCTAACTTCAATGCAAGCGTAGAGGTGAAAAATACCAATGGTACCAGTGGAGGAGAGAGGATCGAAGGAAGATATGATGTCACCATTGGGAGGGGCTGCATATTTTCAAGATATAGAATGTGACCATTAAGGGGGACATCTTGGAAAAGTGACCAAATAAGTAATAGTTGATCGTAACTAGGTAAAGGTTATCTCAAGTAGGGTATTTCTTGAGATAATGACCTAGAAGGGACCCATCGATATTATGACCAAATAAAAATGGAGAAAAAGGGGTGTAAGGAAGAAGAGATAAGGAGGAGAGGAAATAATTTCCCCGAGAATTTGAAGGACTAGGAAAAGAGGAAGAGTATGTAGGAGAGCATGGAACAATAGGAGAGGAATAAGACAAGGGGAGAACTAGGTAATATTGGGTGCTACCAGGTAAGAATTAGCTAGAGTTGATAATGGGAAGTCTAGGCTAGCCAAAAAAAACTCGTAATAGGAACAAGGCTTCATTCAACTTGATAAAAGTGTCTTAATACATGGGACCTTTTTAATGTTAGAAAATGTTGATTTTGACAACTAATGGAAAGATAAGGAAAAGAGAAGGCATAGTTATCTAGTAGTTGTATATAATTTGTAGCAACTCCGTATCTCCGCATACTTTGTGCATATCGGACCAACATCAACCAGTGATTGTATTTGTATAATGGTCTAACATACTCCATCAATTCAATTACAGTTCCATAGCCGACCTTTATTCCATCCATGGAAAATAACCCCAATCCATGTAAGGACGAAGGAGCAATGATATACATCCTCCCACTGATGAAAAAATCTGTGTCCACTTCAGGTAGCTTCTTAGGTGCCCATCACTGCACTAGATGTGTATACCTCAAGGGAAACTCAATTTCACCTATGCTCTCAGCATCATAGTTACACGACCCTTTGTTGGCAATAAAAAATTGCATGTGTATACAAAATCTTTTCCTTACCTTTTCCAACCTAGTTGATCTAGAACCGATAGATCTAGTACAACATGTCTCACTTTCAACCTCTCTTAGTATATCTTGATCATCACTCGAGGAATATATATCTGAAAGATACCTATTTGGTGGTACCTAGACTTGTTAAAACAAGAATATAAGTTATCGTGCCAATATATGGTTTTGGTACCAACATAGTTGCATATAGTTTCATTTAGTTGCATAAGTTGCATAAAGTTGAAATTGCCACACTATGATGGAGTTGTACAAACTATAAAGGAAAGGGTTGTGGTTGTCTATATGGAATACTATGAAGGCATTGAACCTAAGAGGAGACAATGGGATGGAAGGATGGGGTTTCCTCTCTCGATCTTGTCCAAGGACCTGAGACCCATACCCAACGCTCAAAATATCCTATTGAGGCCAAGGATACCCCTCTGGAGTTTCTATGTGGTACTTTGAGGCATTGTTCATGGCTCTAGTTTCATATAGTTGCATAAGTTTCATTGTTGCATAAAGTTGCATATAGTTTCATAAAGTTTCATATAGTTGGATAAGTTGCATATTTGCATATAGTTGCATATAGTTGCATTGTTGCATATAGTTTCATAAGTTGCATATAGTTGCATAAGTTGCATATAGTTGCATAAAGTTGCATATTGTTGCATAAGTTGCATTTTTGCATAAAGTTTCTTATAGTTCCATATAGTTTCATAGTTGAATATAGTTCCATATTTCCATATAGTTGGATACAAAATTGTCATATAGTTGCATATAGTTCCATAAGTCGCATATAGTTGCATAGTTGCATAAGTTGCATATAGTTACATATAGTTGCATAGTTGCATAAGTTGCATTGTTGCATAAAGTCGCATGTTGCATAAAGTTGCGTAAATTTGCATAAGTTCCATAAAGTTTCTTAAGTTGCATGTTGCATAGTTGCATATAGTTGCATAGATGCATATATTTGCATATTTCCATATAGTTGCATACGAAATTGTTGCAATATAGTTGCATATGTTGCATAAGTTGCATTGTTCCATAAAGTTGCATATAGTTGCATAAAGTTGCATATATTTTCATATAAGTTGCATAAAGTTGCATATATTTGCATATCCCTCGACGATCAGTGGAGAACTGGATTTGAGACCTATCAAAGAGTTCGAATAGTTTGGAAATCCATCATCCTGGAATTTAATATATTTGGAAAGTGCCTTTAGTGGCTGGTGGGGAATGGAGGAAAGGTTCAACTTGGAAATAATGTTGGAGGGGAGGGATATATGGGGGGTGTCTAAACATATTGATCCAACATGATGTTTTAAGACGTGAAAATCTATCACAAAATGTGTGGCTTTAAAGATTTCAGATAGTCGTTGACTATCTAGCTCCAAAAGTGAGGGCAGTAGCATCATAAATGAATTTTCGCGTAGTGCCGAAGAATTTTAGCTCACATGGAATATAGGGCCAACTTTTACTCATGCACATAAAAACCAAAAGCATTGATGCGGAGTACCATACGCGATGGGTTGTTGGCTCACCACATGGTTGGAATTTCAAACTTAAATAATCTGTCAAATTTGACATTTTTGATAACTCCAATATTATTTTTCACTTTATCATCAATATTAAGAATATTGATGAAATACATTTTCACTATATTTGATGGTGGTAAAATTGCTCCATAAGAGACAATTTCCCTATAACATTTCATTAGTGTTCATCACTTTTACATGAGATTTCAAAACCTGAAACTTTTGTTTTTTGTGCCTTCTATGGAAGCACATGGTTAAGAACATGTGTTTCTTCCTAAGAGGTCACACATTCAAATACAAAGGGGATTAGGGTATGTATACCTCCGTACACTTCAGTGGTGAAATTTGGACAATCAATGAGGAACAATAATTGGGTTGTAGGTCTAAAGGATTGTCTCAACTATTGTGGAAATTCTAAGCATGGTTTCTCTCCAACCATCCTTTTTTCATCCACATTTTCAAAAACAAGTTTCCCCAACTTCTATGGGCTCTTACCAACCACTAAAACATGGGAAATTTATACCATTTACAATGATAACAACGATCAAAAGAACAATGAAAATTATGGAGAAACATTCCCATATAATGGGAGCTTTATATCCTCTCCATGACCAAAAATGGTTGAATAAATGATAATATAAGAAATGATACATGGGAAATATAATGCAAAACATTTTATTTCATGAGACCCCTCTCTCTTCCTTGGGATATGACACATATGAGACTTTTACTTAGACCAACCCAAAATTCAAATATTGATGGGAACGTTGTAAGGATACATAGGCAAGAAAATATAGTACCCCAAGGAAATGATAAGGCTAAATCAACCAAAAATACCCTTTCCTC
Source organism: Picea engelmannii (assembly GCA_009831015.1). NCBI lineage: Eukaryota > Viridiplantae > Streptophyta > Pinopsida > Pinales > Pinaceae > Picea > Picea engelmannii. The sequence goes on along the minus strand of ML778912.1, from coordinate 371,026 downwards.
TTCCCATATTGTGGTATCATAGTCCCCTTGTTTCTCCCTCAAGAAATAATTAGGGTGGATTTATATTATTGTGTGTTTCCCATTTTACAAAACCATGAACTTCTTATAAGAAATATACCCACCACATTGTAAAGTTAGCCCACCACTTGGACTCTTATGCATTCACTAGTAGGGACTCGGCCTTGAGCTCCAAACTTGGAATATTCACAATGCATCTCACATATTTACAACATGGGATCGTTATATCTCAGACCACATGGCTTTATTCTTATTTCATAAACTACATTAAAACAATAATACGTGATTTATTATATTACAATTAAGGGGTCAAAACTAGGATATTACAAAAGGGAATTCAAGTAGTGCATTCAAGCATATGCCATTGACATTACGACGTGTTTATCAAAGTGATGTCATACACAATGGGCTTGCAAGTTTCCATCCAAGGTTTGAGTGATTTTAGCTCTGAGAAGCTCCCTGGTAAGTGTTGTGAGATTGGTATGTGGAAAGGTGATGTGATAGAAATATTAATCTTGAGCATCCAAGTATTGTCTCATGTCTCATCTATGTTTATTGACATTTTTCCTTATCACTAAAGACACCGATCAAATTTTCAAGCAAGATGAGTTATTTGATGACATTTTATATATAAGTGTATTTAGTGTATGAGGCGACCTTTACCATAAAACAATAGTTTATTGTTAGATGATTTTCGAATGCATCAATTATGTAGATTGAAAATAATATAACATGGATGAAAATCGTGAGTAAATTTGTCAATTTTAGGAAAACAATGTTCTATGCAAGCGAAAAACTTTAGCCTTTCTGGCTAAATTGAAGATGTGAATGCCAAAAGAGGTTAGATTGATGCTTTTGATGCATATGATCAAAATGCAATAGATATAATTTAATTATTAGGCCCATCGGTACAAAAACATTGTTTTGTGTCAAATAGGCCATTTGATCACTCACCAAAAACCTTATCATATACTCTACATTGTACTTTTGATGGTTCAATGATATGAGGTTGGAAGAGTGAGTTGCAAGTTTATAATGCTAGAAAAACCAAAGGAATTATTTGTCATACATTTGGTTAATTTTTTGATCCTAAATTAAGCAAGCTCTTGTTTTTTTTTGAGAGCATGTTTTGGGTTGAGGTTGTTTGATGGATTAAGATCCTTAATCACAAACAATATTTTTTGTAGCTTGACATGAAAGACTATGAATAAAATTAAATTTTTGGTGATGAGTAGGGATTGGTAATGGGGAATACAAATCCAGTTTCCAATAGTTCTTGAATGATCTTTTTTATTTCATTCTTCTATGCAAATGAGTGGCTATAAGAATGTGTTGGTTTTGCTTCATATGAAATATGATCGATATTCGATGTATTATTACAATGATGAGTGTTCCATATATAGGGAACATGATCTGGATTATTTTCGGCACAAAATGAGAGTGGAGATATAATAAAGAAATGCACAGATATATTGCAGATATTCAATAATATAACAGAAATGTATCAAAGATGCAACCATAAACACATATATATAGTAATACACAATTTCTATTAATCAGAGAAATGTACAGAGACTTTAAAAATACAGAGTGAAAGACTTGCTAGAATGGTGGCAGCTTATCTCTGAGAAGAGATGTGACGGCTACTCGCATTCGCAAGAAGATGGTTACAATGAGGCTCTAAAGGCCCTTTTACAATAAACAGGAATGAAAAAAGTCCTAGACATCCAAAAACCTAACCCTAGGAGATGAAGAGCCAAAAGTCATGTGGGCCCCGTTTGGGTAAGTTGGTGCATCAACTTCCCGGGGTCGTAACTTTTGCATACAATATTTGTTTTAAGCGTGTGATAGCTCATTGGAAAGGTATCGTCGAGGAGATTAATTTTGGGGGATCAATTATGCCTTTGGAAATCATTGAGAACCTCAATCTAGAAAAACCTTCATTTAGGCCCTCAAAATGGCGTTGGAAGTTAAAACCTGCTAAAAATAGTAAATTGCCAAAATTGCCAGAAAGACGTTTTGAGCCATTTGCAAAAGGTGGGTGGCCACCGATATCCACCTAGATCAATCCTCCCTCCTTAGGAAGCAATGGTCTCCATTGCATTGAGTTCCCAGGGGAGAGGGAAAAGCGATTGTTGAATCTAAATCTTGGTGATCTGCTTGCCTTGCTGGAGATGTGGCGTTGCTTAGCTTTTTGAAGGCTATCACGAACCTTTGGCTAGAAGGTTTGGACCTTTTTAACCAGTTTGGCTATTTTAGATGACTCTGTGCAGAAGGAATCTTCGTTCTTTGTTGCAACCTTGTCGACCTGCTTCTGTTGGATAGAAGGTGCTTGGGCCGAAGCTGTGGTGGCTGCAGTATCCTTATGTTCACCCTTTGAACAGATTGTGGAGAAGATAAATTTTGTAGTAAGAGATAATACCTTGCGGCACTGTTTAGGTGGGGAAATAGTTGGAACTACCTCTTGTATCCTGTAGAGATGAGCCCCAAAGGTAATAATGACACTACGGGGTCGAGACTCATAGATAGCATGGTGTTTCCACATATATGGTTGGCCCAAGAGAACATCACAAACATACAGTGGGGAAACATCACATAATACCTCATCCTTGAATGGTTGGATGTCGTATGACAATCGACACTGTTGGTTGACACGGAGATCTCTTCCTTGCCGAAGCCACCCGATGTTGTATGGCTGCGGGTGTGGTGTTGTCGACAATCCCAACTGTTTGACAACCTCTACTGAGATGAGGTTCTTCTGGCTTCTGCTATCAACAATAAAATGCAATGGGGTCCCCTTCACCCACATATGTGAATGAAAAAGGCTCTCCCCCTCTTCTGGATCTATTGGTTCTTCTGGTTGAATTACTGCGGTCATGACAATAGAAGTGGGGTCTGCGTCAATGATCTGTCTTTTAACAGTATTTTCAGAATCAGATTCTGAATCAGGGTTCGGCTCCTTGCCTTTGATCTCGGCCACCAATGACTATTTTGAGTGACATTCGTCGGTGTTCTGCCGGGGGATTTTGTGGAAATCGCACCATTTTGCGGTGTCCTTCTTTGTCTTCCCATGACCCTTCTTTTCTCGTGGCTTGGACTGGTTTTCGGGAGACTGTTTGTTAGGGTTGTCTTTGTCATACTTTGGTTGATGTGGATTTGCAGACCAGAACTCCCATTTGTTCTGGTGCTTAAATTTCTTCTCGATTTTAACAACATATCGATAGGCAGCACCGAGTGATGGGATGTCCAAAAAATCCATTTCAGTTTGGATGTATCTGTGTAGAGCCCCACGGTATTTCAGAACCAAATGTTGTTCAGAGTCTTTGATACCTAGATGGAGGTATGGAATCTATTGGTGAACTCCGGAACTGATTGTCCCTTCTTTGGTCGTAGTGTGGTCCATCTCATGTACTGGTCCTCATAGTTGCCAACAGGGTAGTATTGTTCCTTTACCACATCCACAAAAAATTCCCAAGTGGGCTCGGCCCCATATATTCCATAATCCTCTATGGAACTCTGCTCCCAGTAAGTTTCCCACCAATGTTTGACATGGGGGAGAGCCTTAAGGAGTGCGAAGGTGATCTTTTCCTTGTCGAAAAAATTATGAACAGAGAAATAACCTTCTAGCAGATTTAGCCATTTATCTAGGGCATCTGCATCTATTTGACCTTCAAATACGGGAATATCAAAATTAACCTGTATCTTGAAAGGCGAGGTGCCTCCAAAGTGGCTTATTTATGAAGATGCACCTGATGCTATCGGTAGGCATTGAAGGATGTGGGAAAAATTCTCCATCATTTCATCCCTCTGTCACATGAGAGCTTGCTCAAGCAACAGACTGATAGGATCGTCTGCTCTATCATTTTTCTTTTCTTCCGCCATTGAAGTTTTCTTGGGTGTGAGAGAACGATTTTCCTCAAGAGAGACAAGCTCGAGACCCAACTTTCTATACTCAGACCTCGTCAGGGACATGCACTGAAAAACGATCAAGAGCAGCCTTCTCTGATACCACTGATCCGGATTATTTTCGGCACGAAATGAGAGCGGAGATATAATAAAGAAATGCACAGATATATTGCAGATATTCAATAATATAATAGAAATGTATCAGAGATGCAACCATAAACACATATATATAGTAATGCTTGATTTCTATTAATCAGATAAATGTACAGAGACTTTAAAAATACAGAGTGAAAGACTCGCTAGAATGGTGGCAACTTATCTATGAGAAGAGATGCGACGGCTACTCGCATTCGCAAGAAGATGGTTACAATGAGGCTTTGAAGGCCCTTTTAAAATAAACGGGAATGCCAAAATTCCTATACATCCAAAAACCTAACCCTAGGAGATGAAGCGCCAAAAGTCATGTGGGCCCCGTTTGGGTAAGTTGGTGCATCAAATTCCCGGGGTCGTAACTTTTGCATACGATCTTCGTTTTAGGTGTGTGATAGCTCGCTGGAAAGGTATCATCGAGGAGATTCATTTTGGAGGCTCAATAATGAATTCAAATATTATTGAGAACCTCAATCTGGAAAAACATTCGTTTAGGCCCTCAAAATGGCCATGGAAGTTAAAACCTGCTAAAAATAGTAAATTGCCAAAATTGCCAGAAAGACATTTTGAGCCATTTGGAAAAGGTGGGTGGCCACCGATATTCACCTGGATCAAAAAATAAGGTGACCATCCATGAAAGGATGCATCCCTTGAATAATCAATAACTATTTATTATTATCATTTACTTATTATATATACTATATTTAATAATCAATAATAATTATATTATTAATTATTATCTTTAGAGAATTTCTTCCATATGTTGTCCAAACATCAACACTCCCTCTCAATGAGGGAGACATTCTGCAACATGTCACTCTTGTCTTTGAAGTATACAAACTTCACCCTAGACTCATGACACTTGTCTGTCAGTCTTGGGAGACATCTCTCTCCCACCTGAACCGAGGAGAAAATCCTTTTGCGGCTCTCCCTTTGAGCCAATTAATTCAGGCTCACTCTGGGTCCGCACGTAATAACATATAAAATCTTGAGTCTTTATCATTCCTTGTCAAATCGTCATGACTAGGAAAAATACTATACCAAGATATTTCACTACATGCACACACCTATGAGTGAATGTCGGCTTGATGCTAACTGACACATGGAAAGCACTTAAATTTCCTCGAGTCCATATTATTCCTTCTCATGATAAAGGAAGGACTATGTCTGGGCCCATTTATCACAAGTGCACCTTTGTGATAAATGTATCCTATCTCCCTTGGTCTGTAGCCCAATATAGGAGAAGTTATGCCCAATTCTGAAACATAAACACTCCCTCTTAGCTAGGGAGGTGTCTTTCCATAGTAGTACATAACTACTGTCCAACGACATGCAATCTCCACCAGTGGTACAAAACCACCATAGTAGTAAAATATTTGTCACACATGGGACTCCCATGTGGACTTCTAGAGGCTACTCCCTCTAGGAACACTTGGGTCAACTCCCCATAGTGTGAGACATCAAGAGTAAACTCCCTTGACATGTCCTCATGTTCTCTTAACATGGGAAGATGAGATATAAGCCCAATTGTACGTATTCCTTCTTGAATAAGTATTCCACTTATCCCTTCTTGGATAAGTGTCCTCACAGATCAACTCAATTCATAGTATGATCTGGAGAAAGTTTATCACACATCGCACTCCATGTGGACTTCTAGAGGCTACACCCTCTAGAAACACTAGGGTCAACTCCCATAGTGTATGACGTCAAGGGTCAACTACCTTGACATGTCTTCATGTGCTCTCCACATGGGACGTTAGGTTATAATCGCAACTGCACTTATTCCTTATCGAATAAGTGTTCCACTTATCCCTTCTCAGATAAGTGTCCTCATATATCAACTCAACTCAATTCACATAGGAGTACGATCTGGAGAAAGTTTGTCACACATGGCACTCCATGTGGACTTCTAGAGACTACACCCTCTAGAAACACTAGGGTCAACTCCCATAGTGTATGACGTCAAGGGTCAACTCCTTGACATGTCCTCATGTTCTCTCCACATGGGACGTTGGGTTATAAGCCCGGCCACACTTATCCCTTCTTAGATAAATTCCCCACTTATCCCTTCTCGGATAAGTGTCATCACAAATCAAATCAACTCAGTCATAGAGGAGTACGATCTGGAGAATGTCTCAGGAAGCTGCAAACATCAACACTCCCTCTCAGCGAGGGAGGCATTCTCTACCATGCCAAGTCTGTCATGGAAGTACTTAAACTTCATCCTGCTTTGGTAAGAACATCAACAACCTACTCATCTGTAGGAAGGTACTGCACCAATATTTCCTTCCTCTGCACCATGTCTCGGATGAAATGGTACTTGATCTCAATGTGGTTCAATTTGTAATGAAACACTAGATTATCAGAGATCTCCACACAACTTTGGTTACCATAATGAATAATGGTGGAATCCATCACATGTTTGGATAGATCTACAAGGAGCTTGTGAAGCCACACTTCTTCACAGACTATCATACTTAATGCAATGTATTATTATTTTGTTGTGCTTAACACCACAGAAGTTCATTTCCTGGTACACCAGGAAACCATAAAAGATCCAAAAGTAAAGAAACACCTGAGGGTGCTCTTTCTGTCCACTATGCTCCCTGCCCAATCAAAGTCAATATATTCCCGCCATATCATATCAATAATGGAAGTATATCTCAAACCATGTCGAACTGTGCCTCACAAGTATCTCAACACATGTTTCACAACAATCTAGTCTGTCTATCTCAGCTGACTTATAAACTGGCTAAGTGCACTCACTGCATAGTAAATATTTCCTCTGGTGTTAACCAGATACATCAGTTATCCAACCAGCTGTCTATACAAAGTCAGATCAATTTCGTCAAAAATCAGAAGAAGACACACTTAGTTTCTTTAGATTCGTCATCATTGGTATAGCCACGAGCTTGAAGTTCAGTATCTCAAACTTCTTCAATATCTCAACTGTGTACTTCCCCTAACTTGGGAAGATCTCATCAGTTCTCTACCACACCGCTAGTACCAAGAAGTAGTGAATCATACCAAGGTCCTTCATCTTGAACTTAGAGGCCAATAGATACTTGCATTCAATAATAAAGCTCTATGTACCTGTGAGGAATAAATCATCAACGCAGAGGACCAAAATCAAGGTCTCACCATTAACAGTTTTGTAGTACAGGGTGGGATCAACAACACTTTTTCTAAATACAAAACTCATCAGGTTTCCATCAATCCTCGCATACCTAGCTCGAGGTGCCTACTTGAGTCCATATAGGGCCTTCTTCAACCTGCACATATGAGACTCCTTCTCATGTATTATGAAACCATATGGCTACTCAATGTATACTTTTTCCTCAATATCTCCATTGAGAAAAGTTGTCTTCACATCCATATAATGTAGTCTCCAACCCATGGATGTTGCAAGGGAAATAATCATCCAGATAGAAGTGTATTGAGAAACAAGAGAAAATGTCTCCTCATAATCTATTCCCTCCACATGAGAGAATCCTCTAGCAATGAATATTGTTTTTTTCTTTTTGATGATCCCATCAGCTGTTTTTTTGATCTTATAGATCCATTTGGAAGTCACTACAGACTTCCTATCAAGTCTCAGAACAATATCCCACACATCATTCTTCATGATGGACTGATACTTCTCCATCGTGACATCTCTCCATATTGGATGACTAGTTTTCTCCTCATAACATGAAGACTCAAAATGAATGATGTGGCTCATAGCTAAAGCATGGCACAAATTTCTTTGAGGTATCTTGCTCACTCGGAAGGTACCATGAGGATTTGCATGTCCTTTTTCCTCCTGCAGAGTCTGACGAGCCCATGCAGGTCTCTTCTGAGCTATTGCAATATCTCTGGGAACATTAACTAGAGGTACATGATCAATGGGATCAATAGGCTCAATTGTCTCCCTCTTAATTGTTGGAGCATGAGGGGGGAAAGGTAGCATCTCTTCATGTCTCTCACTTTCAATCTCCATATGAGATCCTCTAGATATCCTAAAGGATACCTCCTCTCAAGGGTAACATCACCTCAATCTATCTCTGACCAAGGATGTAGATTCGGTATGCATTCAAATACTCATTGTACCCCACAAATGCATGTTCTCTTCCTGAAGGGTCTATCTTGGTCCTTTTATCCTTGGGTACATGAATATATATTGGACACCCAAATATCCTGAAGTGTCCAACCAAAGGCTTCACTCATGAACTATGTCCATACTAGACATCTCGTGGTTCCCTCGTGGAACACATGTCCAAGACATATCGAGGTTCCCTCATGGAACCAATATCTCAAAAGACATATCGAGGTTTCCTCGTGAAACTAATGTCTTGGCTCCTTCATCTAACCATCCAAGGCACATCAGGATGAAGTCCACATTTTCTCCTACTAGTCCATATAGTACCCTCCGGGGAGAATGTCTCATGATGCTACCTCAAACATTTGTTATCAACAACTCACATATTTATGGGTGACCTACCCTTGCTTCCTCATGCAATGGAGTGTAACCAAACTCATCCTTTAGAATGACGTTGTCACCATTAGAGATTAAAACTTGGGCAATCTTAACCCACCCTTTGCTCACAGTGTAATGCAAAGTTGTGTGCTCACCATAGTTTACCACATAAACATATGCACCTATCTACAGTAATGCTTCCACAAAATTAACATGTCCACTACTCATAGCGGAATGGAGTGAAGTTGACCCTTCCTCGTTGTTACCATTGAATATATGATTTTCTTGTCCTGCCCATGCTGTGAGCTCGCCATGAGCATGTATGTGTAGTAAACAACCATTGGAAACCCTACGCACTTCCCAGGGATTCAAGCTCATGAATTGCATCTCTTGAACATGGGATTTAGCCAGATAGCGATAAGTCTCTCCAAATCTCAAATCTATTTTTCCCAAGACTTGTTTTTGAATTTCCAAACTAGATTTATAGCATTCTACAGAATTCTCAAGTTGACCCAACATGGAATATGTATCACCCAACCACATATTCTTTTCAAATGTGACAAGAGCATGATCCAACCATTCCTCCAATACAGGAACTTCTATGGACCTCTCCATAATAGGAATTCCCTTCTCATATTGTCCTAGATTCAGTGACTTGCAGCCAGAATATGCAAACTCATCACTAATACCAAGTTGGGATTTCCATCTGTACACTTCTCGAATGACTTCGTTGCGACTTCTCTTAGAGGCAAATTCTGTTTGTAAGTTGAAATATGAGAAGAACATAGAATCCAATACAGGTGGTAAGAGAAGTAAGTACATATTTTATTAATGGAGAATGACACACGCATTTATAATTGAACTCCATTTCCAAACTTCATGCAATCGAAAATCGAATTTCCAAATTGTATTAGCTGTTGGCAACCCCGTTGTTTGGATGTGGATTCCTCCCTGCTTGCCAATCTCTCCTCTACTATTATATCATCAAATGCCAAACTTTTGTTGCCACTCTTCCAAGTTTGGACTTGAGTGTTTAGTCACAACGTAACTCTGTTTGGATTTGTAACCGGAATTTCATCAAGATGTAAACATATCGTGGTTTAAATGTCATAAAGGTTGTCCAGGACATGCGTAATAACCCACCATGCAGGACCGTGGTTAGCCTTAACTTAGGTTACCACATAGATGCTTAGTTGCATGGGCACAGAAACAATATCATATCGCTATTGTACACTATAGTGTTGAATCTATTGCAATGCATGCATTCAACTCAACTCCACTTACCATCACAATCTTCCATTTTCCTGGGCCCTCCCGTGAGGGCTTCAAGCCCAGTCCTGCTCTAATACCATGTTGGTTTTACTTCATATGAAATATGATCGATATTCGATGTATTATTACAATGACGAGTGTTCCATATATAGGGAACATAAGGTGACCATCCATGAAAGGATGCATCCCTTGAATAATCAATAACTATTTATTATTATCATTTACTTATTATATACATTGTATTTAATAATCAATAATAATTATATTATTAATTATTATCTTTAGAGAATGTCTTCCCGATGTTGTCCAAACATCAATAGAATGCACATTGGGTGGTAGGCTATCAATAATCAATGAAATACCATGTTCATTCTCCCCTCATGAAAGAAGCAAACACGGAGGAATTTCAAATACTTGTTGATGTTTCAAATCATAGAGACCAATTTCAAACATGTGTTAGACTCTAAAAAAGAATAAATAGACCAAAATCTTGACTCACCTAAAACATCATCAGGAAAATCTAATTGATTGAGGAAGGTTGTCAAGAGAAAAGGGTGATGTATTCAAACATTCTATAAAGAGATATACCTAGACCTATGTAATAAGGAGACGAAGTAGAAAAATGCTAAAAATAAGTGTCAATGTGATATATCAAAGTTGTCGACTTTTGATGGCACTAGGGGTTTTAATGATCATATATTTTCATGTAATACCCATTGGGAAGTTGAGAAAATCATTTAATTATCCACCTAGTGGATCACATTCAAAGGTATATTATGAAGCACCATACTCAAATGGTATTAGAGAGATAAAAAGCAACTAGATTTGTGACATTGGGATGATGTAGTCAATTAGTTCAAGGAAGTACTAGATGGATATCTATATACTAAGAATTTGGCATTTACAAAGTTGAGAAGTATTAGATGCTTGAAGGGAGAAATGGTACAATGAAACAACTTTGTATTGAAGGATCTTTTTGGTAAGTTGAAATATAATATCTAGGAACTTGTATGCATGGATTGGCTTTGAACTCCAAACTCTAAACTAATAATTAATCATGTTTAAGAAAACAAGTCGACATCATATCAAGAAAACCTAAACATGGCCATAAAAATGGAAGATGACATGGAACCCAATTCACATTATAAAAAACCACAAAAAGAGGATTGGGTATATAATTTTTTTATTGAATCCAAGTGACCCTAACTAAAGAAAACAAAGGAGGGAAAAAAATCTAGTGATAATGGGAAACCTGCAACCATTACATTCCATGAAACCATATTTCTATCAAGAGTTTCTTCAAACAATTAGCATGCACACTCAAGTGATAGGAGAAAGAAGCCAAACCATATTTATCCTCTGTGTGTGCCCTCCTCTCGTGCGCCCTCCTATTCTTGTGCCCTCCTCTGGTGAACCCTCAAAACCGTGTGCCCTCCTCTGGTCGTGTGCCCTCCTCTGGTGCGCCCTCCTCCTGTGTGCCCTCCTTCTCCATGCACCTCTCCCTTCTTCTCTCATGCTCCTCTCCCTCCTTCTCTGTGTGCCTCTCCCTCCTTCTCCCGCGCTCCTCTCCACTCTGCATACATGCATGCAACTATTTGCGCGAGGACAGTAATATGAGCACGAGAGTGTAGTTTGATTTTTTTTTTTTATGTTGTTTTGTTTTGTTTTTAATTTTTATTTTAATTATTATATAATATAATTTATATATTACATAATATATATAATTTATAAATTATATATTTTATATATATATATATATATATTATATAATATATAATCCCATTCTCATAGCCCCCGAGACATTTTATCCCTAAATCATTTAAACCGCAACCCTTATAATCATTGTCTCCCTCTACTCTTAACCTATATGACCTTTAACCCTTAAACCAATAACCCATATAACCTATAACACCTAGCAACTAACAATTATAATTAATAAAACTTAGCAACTAATCCCTAATTGCTAACAATATTAATCAATATCACTTTTAATCCATAACCAATATAGCCTCTAACTAACCCTAACAACCCATATCACCCTTAAATAGTATAACTAATAATCCACCCCTATAAACCCCTACCCTTATGACACCTATAATCTCAACTAACTTATATAACACCTAAAACCAACATAAATCCTAGCCCCCAACCATTATCCCTCATAAATTTTATAACTCCCAACATCAAGAGATTTATAACCTCATTCCCCTTAATATTTATATCCATTAGCCATTATAAATCCTAACCCATATAACCTCCAAAACGTCTAATAACTAATAAATTATTGTTATATATTCATAATCCTTTATTCTGATAACATTTATCACACAAAACCCTTATCCCTATAAGAACTAATTTCCTCTAAATAACTCTCACAATTATCCAATATGGCTCGTACTACTATTTACTAGTATAACCACTAATTAAGTCTTATAACCTCAACCCATTATAATTGTATAACCTGTAGCACTTATAATGCTTAAAGTTCATAATTCATAAGACCTACTATTTGTTACCCTTAACCCATATAACATTTAACCCTTATAACACCTAGCACGTAACTCCTATAACATGTAACCCCTAACCCTTGTAAAAACTATAACCCCTAATCCTTAAAATGATTAAACCCTATAAACTTAAACCACTAACTCTTATAACTTATAAGATTCTAACTTCCATAACTTTATAAATATCCTTAACCATTATAACATCGACCCCACCTGATTCCCAACAGCTATAAAATCTATAAAAATTTATCTCTATTATCCCTTACATCTCCAACCCCTATCACACCCAACCCATGTAATATTAGGAAACCTTAACCCTAGTTACTATTAACCCATATAACCCTTAACCTATAACCTATGAACTTATAAGACTTAACCCCTATCATGATTATCCCTTAACTCTTATAATCCTTATTGCATGTAATCATTATAACACATAATGGATTTAACTACTATTATGCCCACTCAGGTTGTACTCCTATGACCATTAACAAGTATACCCATTACAAGCATTAAAACCTATAGCTCCTAACCCCTATAATGAACATTTATCATAATCACTATCACCACTAGCAAATTTAATTCCTAACCTCTAGAATTCCTAACCTCTATTAGTATGTACATGTTTCTAAAGTGTGTGCATGTTCTATAATGCATGTTTTTTATTTGTTCTTTATTTGAAATTAATTTTTTGGGATCCTCACCTCACCAACTTGTTTACATAATTAGTTTCTTGGGATTTAGATTACATGGTTTCTTGGGATTTACCTTCTACATAGGCCTTAATGGTTTGGTCATCATTGTATGTGTCTAGTCTAACCCTCCCATATTGTCATTGTCATCCCCATTCACATTAATTATTCTATAGTATTGTTGTTTGATTTTGGAATTGATTGTGTGAGTCATATTTGAGTTTGGAAATCCTCCCATACTGTCATTGTATGTATCTAATCTAACCATGCTAAATTTCAGTCCATACAAGCACAAATTGAATTTTTTTCAACGTTAGCCCCATCCACATGTTAGTTATAAGCATGATCAAGTACATCAGCAGACGCACCTGATTGTTGGCCTTTGATAGAATAACCAAAGAATATTTGATTGTCGAATTGTTTGTTTGACTCATGGATGAGTCTGGAAACCCTTATGTTTATCCTCTTTTTATGATGGATACTTCTCTCTATTAGGCTCTGCAGTTGCATGTTGGACAACCTTTTCAACGATATTTTTATCTAAAGGAGCTAACTTGATCCTAATGCATGCCATAGAAAACCAATAAATCCTCATGATCCCAATGCCCATATGCCTCCAACCTTGTGATCTAATGATCCTTGGGTGACAACTGTCATGAAGGGTGACGACAAAGACTAGGGGAAATTTTCAATTCAAGGCTAGGAATGACCAGGCCCACATCAAGTGAAGGAAGAAAATTAATAAGGTACATGTGTTTTCCCATTGCATGTCAACAACAATGCATCCATTCACTGGGAATAAATCAATGACTCCACTAAATTAGGGTTTATGGTTTACATGATGAATTGATGATGGAAGAAAGTGGGCGTGTGAGTCAAATTTCAGTCTAGAAACCCTCCCATATCATTCAGGCATGCAAATAGTATATCTATGTCAAATTTCAATGCATTCAGAAATAGTTTGAACAAATTTAAATGCTGGCCCCATTCACAGTTCATTGTTGCCCGTGTCTAGTCCTAGTACAATTTACTTGTAAAATTAATATAAGATATTTGGAGAATGATAATTTTGAAGGTGCTAGGCCTATTCCTACACACCACGATGATATCCCCTCTCATTGGCAGTCAATGTATTGATCCCTTTTAGTTTTGGGTTGTTAGTATTTTCAATTGCACACATCTTTCAATCTAGTCAAAGTTCAATTAATGTTTCTTGTTACTGTAGGATTATAAATCCTCATGATCTGAATGCCCACATGCCTCCAAAAAATTGATATAATGATTGTTGGGTGACAACTGTCATGAAGGGTGATGACTAAGACTAGGGGCAACTTTCAATTCAAGGCTAGGAATGACCAGACCCACATCAAGTGAAGGAATAAAATTAAGAAGGTACATGTGTTGTCCCATTCCATGTCAACAACAACGCATCCATTCACTGGGAACAAATTGATGACTCCATTAAATTAGGGTTTATGGTTTACATGATGAATTAATGATAGAAGAAAGTGGGTGTGTGAGTCAAATTTGAGTCTAGAAACCCTCCCATATCGTTAAGGCATGTGAATAGTCTATCCATGTCAAATTTCAATGCATTTAGAAATAGTTTGAACAAATTTCAATGTTGGCCCCATTCATAGGTCATTGATGCCCGTGTCTAGTGCTAGTACAATTTCCTTGTAAAATTTGTATAAGATATTTCGAGAATGATAATTTTCAAGATGATAGGCCTATTCCTACACACCACGGTGAGATCACCTCTCATTGACAGTCAGTGTATTGATCCCTTTTAGTTTTGGGTTGTTAGTATTTTCAATTGCACGCACCTTCCAATCTAGTCAAAGTTCAATTAATGTCTCTTGTTACTGTAGGGTTATAAAGCCTCATTATCCCAATGCCCATATGCCTCCAACCTTGTGATCTAATGATCGTTGGGTGACAACTGCCATGAAGGGTGACAACTAAGACTAGGGGCAACTTTCAATTCAAGGCTAGGAATGACCAGGCCCACATCAAGTGAAGGAAGAAAATTAAGAAGGTACATGTGTTGTCCCATTCCATGTAAACAACAACACATCCATTCACTGGGAACAAATCGATCACTCCACTAAATTAGTGTTTATGGTTTACATGATGAATTGATGATGGACATACCTACATCGTTGGTATAATTAGGCTCAGTCTCGTAGAGCTCCTCTTGGTTTCGAGAATAATTCACTCTCTACTAAATAGGGGAAACCACGTGAAGGTGGAAGCTCTAATTATGCCCCCTCCCCCCTCACATCACTCTCAATTTCCCCATATTAGCTAATTTGAAATTCTAAAGAAAATGTATCATATACTATATTATACAAAATAACAACATATAAAGATCATATAAAAGATATAAACACGTACCTCTTATTTTCAACAATTAAATATTAGTCATATTCTTCTTCATCTAGCTCAACATCTATGTCAGGATCTAGTTCAGAATCGATATTGGTGAAAGGCTCATTCCTATCAGCATCATCATCAACATCATTTTCGCTACTATAGTTATCGATATCGTCAATGAGATCGTCGTCCCCTACATTTGGATGATCAACTTCTTCAACTTCTTCGTCTGACACATCGAATACATGAGCCACTTGCTCCTTATCTACATAAGATTTATCTTCTTCCTCATTATTATCTTCATCCTCGGCTACATGATTATACTTTACTGGTCTTCCTCTTGGATCATGTCTAACAACGTATGACCAGCCTGCTTTACCAAGTACCTTTGAGTAAAATACTTGCTCACATTGACTTGGAATAACATAAGGCTTTGTACCCAGTTCAAATGCCCTTCTATTAACTATGGTCAATCCATTATCATGCTCAATAACAATTCTTTCAGGATCATGGTCATGCATCCATAGCCTATACCATTTAACCTCAAACAAAACTATTTTAAAGGAATTAAAATCACACTCAATTATATCCTCCAAATGGTCATAGTACTTATTCTCAGTTTCTTCCGGATTTCTGTCACTTCTAGAGGAAATGTTGGTGACCTTAAACACCGCATTTATCCCACAATTCGAGGTTTTCATCTTATCATCCAACATTTTGATATGAAATTTATGACCATTACACCACATAGCCTTGTGATGTTTAAACTGCAACATGGCATGGACAACAAGTAAAAAAATACATTTTCAATTAATAATCCTCATATAGGACTTACTAAATATATATTTCAAAAATTAAACAAACCAAATACATTGAAAAATTGCGAAAAAACTAGGAAAATGTGGATAATAAATTTAACTTGTCTATTTCTCTTTTAAACCAAAGGCTAAATCAACTTCCCTTGATGTAAGATCAGGAAATTGATCTTGATGACGATTCAATGTTTTAATCATCTTACTCACCCCTTCCCATGATAACCTACCGAAGTATTCTTCAGTATATTCTATCCAATGCTCCATCCAATCAAGGTTGTTTGCAATGTATAAATGTAAAGAATCCCACTCTTGAGAAACTATATGATAGAATAACAATTTAATATCATTAATTAGCTATTGTTAATAAAGTAATAATTTAATAAATGTGTAATATATTAAATTTATGTCAACATATAATAATTACCTTTCACAATCCTCATTTTACCTTTCCCCAATAGGACCTCCCCTTCAAATTTGTTGATGGAGTCGAGATGCCAAATGTGAGGCACATTAGCTAATTAATGACAAGATGTCATCAACACTGTGGATTTTCTGACAAATTCTGAACACATTAATATTTTCTGCTAATTTAGGTAGATATTGACTAATATACACCATACATTGATATACCATGTATCCCTCAAACATAGAACCCTCTGGACGTGCTCTTTTTCTAACAAAAGTCTTCAGTGACTTCAACTGCCTCAACACCATACGCATCGACCTTGTGTATACTTGCCCACATAATTCAATCTCCTCAACTTGGTGTATGAGGTAGTGTTCTTGTGCATTGAAAAATGTTGGAGGTAGATATTGTTGCATTTGACACATTTGTCAGAGAATTCTCTTTTCCAATACCTTATATCTTCTTTATGGATTTCTTTTGATGATAGACACCTACAAATGTCAATGCAATAAAATAATATGAAGGCATACATAAATTTGCAGATAAAAGATAATATGTCAATAAGTTCCGCTACAAATCACATAAGAAGTACATTTTCCTTATAAAACAATACTTACCTCATGTGTTTTCCAAGTACGTAAATAATTTGTTTTATGTTGTTGTCAAAGTCGTCTGGGAAAGATAAAGGTAGAACATACTGTAAAAAAAACCAAATAATTATTATTTTTTTCCAAAAAATGCGTACCAATAAGGAAATATATTATAACCTACTAATTACCTTAATGAATGTATACCAGTCATGTGTTTTAACCCCACCAAAATCACTTTTTTTCGTTAAGATATTTTATATGTTCGACGAAATCCCGTCGGAAACCTAATTTTTCGAATGACCTCTTTTACAATATTGCTATGTTGCTCCATCAATAACCAAGGAAGACTAGTATTTTGTTCACAACCATCACCATTAGAATTAATAATAACACTTTGTAATGCGTGATTAGCTTCCTGGATGTCGCAACAAATATTTCCAATTCTCTCTTTGTCAGTCCTTCCATCTAATATTTGCCATAACAATTCTGTTATGTTCTTCCCGATATGCATTGTATCAAACAAATGAACTATTTGTAGGTTCTCATAGTATGGCAATATACTGAATTGCATCGGGTAACTTTTCATTCTTTGTGAAAGCCCATTTGTGCCTTAACGACATTCATGAAACATCAACAAATTGAAATTAACACTAATTAATGGGACAAAATGAAATTAACCAACGATTTATATAATATGTCATACATAAATAATTTGTGTACCTTGACAATTTCTAATATATTCCAACTTTCATAGGCGAGGTGTCATTCTTTGTGGATTTTTTCGATTTTCTTCTTTACCATTGAAATTTGCTTTGTCTGTAGTTTGATATCTATGGTTCTTAGGCAGAAAGTGCCTATACTCATCAAACACTTCCTTTCCTAAACTGCTTGAATGACGAGATTTTATCCTCGGACCACAATCTGGGCATGAAAATTTACCCTTTGTTTGAATACCTACAAGATATATGAATTAATGTAGCATCAAATTAGAGTTACAATTTAAAATAATGCATGATTATTCCAATAAATATATATAATATTAAATCACAAAATAAAGTAACAATATACCACAAAAATGTGTTAACCCAGGAGCATCATGAATTGTCCATGATAGTATTCCATGGAATTGAAATCGTTTTTTCCCTATTGGTCTAGAGATGACATACATAGTGACGCCAGCCCATAAATTCAACAAATCATTGATAAGAGGCTCAATATATACATTCATATATTTAACCTAGTACCTACCTAATTGGTTCAACATACTACATGATTAATTATACATATCTAGATGTCGTTATATATAAAAGAAAAAATTACCATGCACAAAACAAAGAAATGAAATATTTTGTCATACTTTAAAGCAAATAAAAGATAATTAAATACATGGAACAATCATTTCCAACATTGTGTGCTCTCTCTTGATTGACATCCAAGGAGGAAGGTTATTGTTTATAACAAAAACATGCCACATTGAGTATGTAGAACGAAGCTATCCAAATGGATTGACACCATCAACTTCCAACGAAATTCTAACATTACGAGGTTCTTCTTTAAAAATTGGCCACTTTTCTTTAACGTAGTTCAATGCTGAACCATATGCAGGCATTCAAAGAACATCATCTCAAATTTTTTTCTTTGCATGGAAATCCATAAACTGTGTTATACTTTGGCACCTGAACAACCGCTGGAAATGTGGAATTATCGGAATATAACGAAGAAATTTGTGAGGCACCTTATTTGACACTTTATCGGTTCGATATATACTTATTTGACATTGTGGGCATTCATTTTCTAATTCGTATTGTCCATAATATATGATATGATAATTAGGACATGCATCAATAGCCTGATAGTCCATTCCAATTTCTTTCATAATCATGGATATTTCTCGATATGTGCATGGAAAAATGTTTGACGACGGTAATAGAAATTCACCTAACAATCTAGAAAATTCAAAACAATAAGTCAATGTAAACAATAATCATCAATATCTCATATAATATACTAATTTAAAAATTAGAAAACAATAGCAATATAGGAAAAAAATGAACCTTTTAAGTATTTGTGAAAATGTAGACATAAATAATTAACAAATTAAATACCTTAGTATCTGTGTGAGACATGTGTTTGATAAACCATTCAAAACCTTCAGGTTCACCAACAACAATTTAGCAGATAAAAGATTTGTTGTTTAGCCTTCATAAACAGGTTGATGTGACTTCTCGAGTAGAGGATCGACATCATGACTATCATCCTGGTTGTCTTCATCCATTGGAGCAAATGTGTCTTGGATCAATCTATGTATCTTATCTTCCTGATTTGAATCACTAATGCTATCTCCATCCATATCATCATTAATAACTTGATCAACATCTTCAATATTCTGATCTTGAAGTTCATCACCCTGTAAAGGAGTATTTCTATTAGTACTTGGCAAATAACTCTCTGGAGGTCAACATTTTAAGGGAATCGTCTATATATTTAAAAACAATGTAGAAAAGTTAGTGTGTATAGAAAATATAAAAATCCCGATAAGAAATATTACTAAAATTCATGACATACTAATTACTACAGAGAATACATTAAATATTGAATCCTCTTACCAAGGGATGATATTCATAACCCTCTTCGGCATGCCCCTTCTCCCTACAATGTCTTTGAGATGTTGTTATTAAAAGTCTTCTTTTTTGCAAGCCTCTGCAATCATAGCAAGAGAAATAACATTTTCCATCGCCCCTCACCTCTAATGTCTCTCTTAACCGAGAAAGCTTCCTGTCATTTTTGTTCATAGTGACAAATCCTTGTATTGACAAGTAATTGTCTTACCTACACCATACCAAACAATAAGTTGTCAAAGTTTTATATTTTAGCTACTCCTTTCGATTATGATATTTTTATTTACAGTAACATACAATCCTCACAATTATTTCTTCTAAGACATTTTGACATGCTCCCTTTTTTATTATCGATTATCTATTAAGGTAGATATGCTTCAATTTGTACTATAGATTAGTGTGTACTGAATATCCATGGAATATAATTACACACCATTTAACGAAGGTGGTCAAAATTTCTCAAACTTGAATCACTCGACACCATAAACTAGCCTCTAAGTTGTTTTGTAGAGAAAATGTCAATCTTTGAAATTCACCACAAAAAAAAGAGTGCCAACCACTTCTCATCCACAATTGGGTTGGGTTGGTTTAAATTATGACGTGTTGATTTGTATCTACATACAATGGTCACAATTTTATGCTACTTACAGTGGTCAGAGTTTTATTTTCTAAGACACTTTGGCATGTTCTCATTTTTCATTGTCTGACTAGTAGATTTCATTGTGCTATCGTAGATTTCGTCATGAATTTTTTATATTTTAGATACTGATCCGTATTAATAGTGTCTAAACAAGTTACATCAACTACAAACTAAAGTTAATCAATAAATATAGAATTGCGTGTGATTATAAAAAATAAAGAGAAACAACATCACATATAAGAAAAGGGTATGTGGATTTTATTGAAAAAGTTGAAACAAATATACTTTATTTATATTGGAAGACTAAGGTATATAATCATAAGTTCATTTCTTAAAGGTGATTAGTCATAAGCCAAGAAAGTTAAAGGTGGCTAACCATAAGCTAATATGGTTGAAGGTGGTTAGTTAAAAGTGATTTTTATGTGCCTCATCACGACATAGATAACATCTTTATACTAAGGTCATATGTGTACACATGTTTTCTTTATATAATAACAACATATATACCTAACATTATGATGCAGGAGCATCGCTCCAAGACAGCAGTGTGCCAGCCAACCAGCACATCAAAGCATCCATTCGATGGGAGATAGAGGTGCAACCTTCTTGATTTTCAAATTTTGAAAAATGTAATTAAATGTTGTAAGGCTGGTAGAGCCAAAAAGCCATGCATATGCACGGGCTTTAGTAAAGGTTTCCTTAAATAGGTTGTAAGGCTGAGATCTAGATCCGATTCGGACTAGACATCCATTCAATATAATTGAATGTAAATTAATGAGAGTTGGTGAGGATGGAGGGAAGAGCTCAAGGAGCCCCTCTTTGTAAAAAGATCTTCTTTTTATCTAGTGGAGAGAGTTTTTAGAAGGGGAGAAGAGAGTCGAGACTTTGTTGTAGTCCGAGATCGAACACATTGTAATCAGGCATTCTTGATTAATACAAACAGAGCAGTTTTTCCTGCATGTTGTTGTCCACATGTTTATGAGTTCATGAATGAATGTCTTTATGTGTTGATGATATGTTGTAGATGTATGTTAGGTATGCATTTGCAAGGATAGACAGAATTTACTGTCTGTGAGTTCTTTGATTCTAGGTTTGGGTTCTTTGAGGCTTCATGCAAGAGGTTGCATGAAAGAATACTGCGGGTTCTATGAGCCAGTGCAAGGAGTGCACTTCTGAATTCTGTGGATTCATACAAAGACGTGCCAGGAGGACGCATCAAAATGGAAGTCATTGACTCAAGGAGAAGCCTCAAGGTTGTTGAACACCTTGGAGGTAAGACTGTGCAGATGGAGGCATAGAGAAGACAGAATTACTAAGGATTTTGTGGAAGCTCTACCAAGAGGGAATTGAGCGAATGCACTGGATGCATTGGAGAGAGAACTCTATTTTGAGTTCATTGAGAAGAGAGAACCACTATAGGTTTTGTATATCTCCACTGCGAGGGCATCAAGTGAGTGCACAGATTGCACAGAAGGAACTCTATTCTGAGTTCAGAGATAAGAGAAGTGTCACAAGAGGAGACCTTCACAGAGTTACTAAACACCCTGCAGGCCCAACAAGGAGTTCTTGAGCATAAGTTGCCAGAGGGCACTTATATCCTTTCAAGGAGAGAAAGGGGCAGAGACATTTAGAAGTTTAAGCAAGATAAGCTTAGGACGTATAACACAATTGTGTGAAGAAGTTTTGGAAGGAGTGCATCAAGCAAGGAAAGCGTAAGGAGTGTGCTTAGAGTGAACTTGTCTCAAGTTCAGAAGCTCAGGAGGAAAATTTCCTTTGCGCATAGGGAAATAGCCAAGAGGAGTGTATAAGTCGAAGAACCCTTCGAGGTTTCATAGTCAACAAATCTCAGGAAGGACAACGTCCTTAGAAAACAGGCGGGAGCCAGAGATACAGGCTTCGCAGAGGAAGCAAAGGCTGAGGCCTTTGGAGCATCGGAAATTATTCCAATTTTAGGAAGAAATGTAAGCTCAGGAGGGAGCACAAATTCCATTAGATCAGCTAGAGAGGATGAGAATCTGGACCATTGAATCTACGTCTAGGCAATTAGGAGGAGAGTGCACAGGAGAAAGAGATCTGGGCGCATGGACCGATAGCCATCGGACCCAGGAGAAGTTGTATGAGGTTTAACCCTCGTATGGGAAGAGGGGAACAAAATTCCTATTTCGACAATTCGACTACCAGGAGATACAAAGGGCAAGAGTCAGGA
This sequence comes from Picea engelmannii, assembly GCA_009831015.1. Classification (NCBI taxonomy): domain Eukaryota; kingdom Viridiplantae; phylum Streptophyta; class Pinopsida; order Pinales; family Pinaceae; genus Picea; species Picea engelmannii. Next base: position 348,374 of record ML778912.1, on the reverse strand, counting down.
CTCTTGAACCATGAAATCCCAAAAGGATCGTGACCGTCCAACAGGAGGACACGTGGCGAGCGATCGAGTTTTCAGGGAAATTCCCGAAAGGAGGATTTCATCATTTCGGTTATCGAGAATGAAAAGGGTGAGAGTTCAGAACTCTTGACCCATGAAATCCAGAAAAGAAACAAGTCGTCGAATCAGCAGAGTCTATGAGCCATTGATCCCAGTTTGGAGTGGAAGACCGACGTTTCAAGGTTCGGTACTTCAGTATTTCGGATACCGGAAGTTCGAAGGGGCAAGGAGTTGTTGTAGCCAGGATCACGAAGTCTCGAAATCGTGAAACATGAAATCCCTTTTTGGAAAGGGTCACGGTCATGTCTGGTGGCCATGTGGAGGTGAAAGCTCGCGCTTGGTGCATTCTTATGGAGGTGGAGTTTTCGTAAAGTACCTGTGGATATGATTCATTGAAGGTTCCAGTAAGGAACTAAAGAATTCGCTTCGGCTTGAGGAGAAATCAGAACGTTCCTAAGACTGGGAGGTCGTGCAAAACCTGTTAAGGCAGGGGGGTGTTGCACCAGTGTGGTATCAGAGCCACTTTCTATCTGTAGACTGCAGGCGGAGGGAGGCAGAGTAGATAAAGAAAATAATCTAATACACATCAGTGTGGTATCAGAGAAGGACTTCATCTGTATATTTTAGGTGAAGAAGAGCCTATAGGAGACAGGTAAAAGGTGAAGGTTGTTGCATGGTGTGAAACAAACAAATATACAGTCAGGTGAACTGTAAGGAGATGATGGAAGTTCTCTCAGTTGCAGAGTGACAACAGTGGGTTTTCCAGGAGGGCAGACGGGAACAGGAAGATGGCTACTGAAGGCCATGGACGCAGTGGAAAGAAGAACCACCAGTAGATGAGTAAAGAAGTGATGGATCTGGAGCTCGCTAAGATAAGAGCGAGGATGGATTAGCTTGCATTTCAAATGCAACAGGATGCAAAATCGCAATGGGTATATGAATGGCCCATGAAAACGGAAGTGAAATGGCCAGTCAAGGAGTTATTGGCCCGAAGGCAGTGAAAGTTGTTGAAGGAATGGTTGAGGTATGTGGAAGACCTCAGGGTTGAAAAGAAGTGGTTCATGTGTGTGAACTAGAAGCTAGGAGAAATCTCAGTGATGATGATGAGATGAGATTGTTGGAAGATCTCAGAGACTGCCAAGAGGGTAGAGAGGAAATCCCAAATTGCCAGGTCGGTAGGGGAAAAGAAGTGAGATTTTCTAAAAGTCTCGGGAGCTCAGAAGTGAGTTCATGTCAACATGGAGTGTTGATGGAGATGGGATCGATTGATCTCATAGACTGCCAGGTGGATAGCAGAAAAATCCTATGTTTCCAGGTGGGTAAGGGAGAGCATATGGGATTGTATAATAGTCTCATGAACTCAGAGGAGATTTTGGATCAACGAGAGGAGCTGATAGAGGAAGATCATAAGAGAATTCTGATGATTGAAGGGATAAAGTTATTCCTGCGATATAGCCCAGTTGAGGCCAGCGTGTGTGTTGTTGATGCAGCAACAATAGAAAGACAACCAGTTGTGACTATTGAAGAGATGGAGAAGATATTAGAGGCTACTCAAGTAGAGGAAAAGGAGCATTTGGAAGAATGGCTTGAAATTTTCATCTATGAAGCTGAAGGGGAGATAGCTGCAGCACTGAAGCTGACAGCAAGGGAAGAAGAAGGGCATGCAGATAAGATGCTCACTCCATGGGAGAAGGAGCTGGAGATGTTGGAGGATTGGTTGAACCATCCAGAACCAATAGATGACTGCCATGAGCAGATAGTCATGCAAATGTTGGCAGAGGATCATTCCGAGGAATCACTCAGAAATTTCATCCAGGGAGATGAACAAATGATAAATGTGGTGTAGAGGCATGCAACAGTAGATGAAGGAGAATTTCAATCTAAGGAGAAGCTGGAAGAAGCTGGAAGTATGCCAACAACACAAATGGTAGCAACAGAACTACCACAGGAACAAGATGAGTAGAAACTCAGTGATAGGATTGCAGAATTGGAGTCTACAGTAGAATGGCAACTCAATGCCACAAAACAGGAAGAATATGGCATGGGAGATCTATTTGATCTACCCATTTGCAGGGAAGAAGTGCAGTGGAGAAAGATGAAAAAGGAGAGCCAGTCATGGGAGAAGCTAGATGAGATAATTGAGGAGATCAGAAGGCTGATGATCAGATCAGCAGAAGCGGTCAGCAAAGAGAAGCTAGATAGAGGAGAACCTGCCATAGCAATAGGGCAATAGAAGTAACAGCAACAGCAGAGGAGTGGAGAAAATGGATAGCTCCAAAGAATTGTTTGGGATTTGGGTGGATTTCAACAGCCATGCTGGGAAGCTCATGAATTTTTTGCAGAAGAGGAGTATGATGTAGGAGCATCACTCCAAGCAGCAGTGTGCCAGCCATCTAGCACATCAAAGTGTGCATTCGATGGGAGAGAGAGGCACAACCTTCTCGATTTTCAAATTTTGAAAAATGTAATTAAATGTTGTGAGGTTGGTAGAGCCAAAAAGCCATGCATATGTGTGGGCTTTAGTAAAGGTTGCCTTAAATAGGTTGTAAGGTTGAGATCTAGATCCGATTCGGACTAGACAACCATTCAATATAATTGAATGTAAATTAATGAGAGTTGGTGAGGATGGAGGGAAGAGCTCGAGGAGCCCCTCTTTGTAAAAAGATCTTCTTTGTATCTAGTGGAGAGAGTTTTTAGAAGGGGAGAAGAGAGCCGAGACTCTGTTGCAGTCCGAGCTTGAACACATTGTAATCAAGCATTCTTGATTAATACAAACGAAGAAGTTTTTCCTGCATGTTGTTGTCCACATGTTTATGAGTTCATGAATGAATGTCTTTATGTGTTGATGATATGTTGTATATGTACGTTAGCTATGCATTTGTAGGGATAGACAAAATTTATTGTCTGTGAGTTCTTTGATTCCAGGTTCGGGTTCTTTGAGGCTTCATGCAATAGGTTGCATGACAGAATACTATAGGTTCTGTGAGCCAGTGCAAGGAGTGCACTTCTGAATTCTGTGGATTCAGACAAAGATATGCCAGGAGAATGCACCAACGGAAGTCATTGACTCAAGGAGAATCCTCAAGCTTGTTGAACACCTTGGAGGTAAAACTGTGTAGAGGGAGGCACAGAGAAGAAAAAATTACCGAGGATTCTGTGGAAGCTCTTCCATAAGGGCATTGAGAAAATGCACTGGATGCATGAGAGAGAGAACTCTATTTCGGGTTCGTTGAGAAGACAGAACCACTGTAGGTTTTGTAGAGCTCTGTCGGGAGGGCATCAAGTAAGTGCACAGAGTGCACAGAAGGAACTCTATTTTGAGTTCAGAGATAAGAGAAGTGTCACAGGAGGAGACCTTCACTGGGTTACTGAACACCCTGTAGGCTCAACAAGGAGTGCTTGAGCATAGGTTGCTAGATGACACTTATATCCTTTCAAGGAGAGAAAGGGGCAGAGACATTTAGAAGTTCGAGTAGGATCAGATCAGGATGGATAGCACAGTTGTGTGAAAAAGTTCTGCAAGGAGTGCATCGAGTAAGGAAATCACGAGTGCACTTAGAGTGAACTTGTCTCAAGTTCAGAAGCTCAAAAGGAAAAGTGCCTTTGCGCACAGGGAAATAGCCGAGAGGAGTGTAGAAGTTGAGGAACCCTTCGAGGTTTCATAGTCTACAAAGCTCAGGAAGGACAACATCCTTAGAAAACAGGTAGGATCCAAAGTTACAGGCTTCATAGAGGAAGCAAAGGCTGAGTCCTTTGGAGTGTCGAAAAGTCTTCCAAGTTCAGGAAGAAACACAAGCTTATGAGGGAGCATTGTTGTCGTTAGATCAGCTGGAGAGGACGAGAATCTAGACCATTGAATCTACATCCAGGTAAGTAGGAGGAGAGTGCATAGGAGAAAGAGATCTTTGCCGTCAGATCTGGTCGCATGGACTGATAGCCATCGGATCCAGAAATGGTTGCATGAGGTTTAACCCTCGTATGTGAAGATGGAAACGAAAGGCCTATTTCGGCATTTCAGCTATCGGGATATATAAAGGGAAAGAGTCAGGACTCTTGACCCATGAAATACTGAAAGGATTGTGACCATCCAATAGGAGGACACATGGTGAGTGGTCGAGGTTTCAAGGAAATTCCCGAAAGGAGGATTTTGGCATTTCGGCTACCAGGAATGCAAAGGGTGAGAGTTCATAACTCTTGACCCGTGAAATCCTGAAAAGACACAAGTCGTCGAATCAGGAGGGGCTATGAGCCATTGATCCCAATTTGGAGCAGAAGACCGATGTTTTGGGGTTCAGTACTTCAGTATTTCAGATACCGGAAGTTCGAAGGGGCAAGGATTTGTTGCAGATGGGATCGCAAAGTCCCAAAATCGTGAAACATGAAATCCCTTTTCTAGGAGGATCACAGTCATGTCTGGTGGCCATGTGGAGGTGAAAGCCTGGGCCTGGTGCATGCTTGTGCAGGTGGAGTTTTCGTAAAGGACCCGTGGATCTGATTCATTTAAGGTTCCAATAGGGAACTAAAGGAGTCGCTTCAGCTCGAGGAGAAATCAGAATGATCCTAAGACCGAGAGGTCACGCGGGACCCACTGGTAGTGGGCTGCTACGCCACATAAGTTTAGGGTTAGTGTTTATGTATATTATTGTTATAAGCATGATTTTCCTCCCTATCTTATATATACCATAACTTATCATTTATCAATATAACAATCAACTTCAAGATTTTATTCATGGAGATTTCTTCCTTCATTTAATTGAATTAGTAAGTGCTAACCAACCATTAGGTGTGCAAGTATCCCAACCATTAGTGTGATCCCATTTCAGTAGTAGGGATGTAACCAGTCGTATCAAAGATTCAATCAAGCTTTTTTGGTGTTTTTTTATTAGTTCTTCAAAATAAAAGAGAAAAAAAAATGACAATCAACTACTATCATTTCACCGATCAGGGTTGAGTTTCAAGAGCAATTCCATATCTTTATCAATGAAAAGAGAGAGACATTATAGCTACAATTGAAGGGAAAAGGGTATGTGGATTCCATAAACCTAGAATATTGTGGAATCCACATACCCTTTTCCATAGAATATACTAACTAGATCCAAAAACCAAAGACATGAAATATGGCACTACAGATATAATATGTTATGAAGGAACAAACAAGCTACATGAAATTTGGACATTTGAACAAAAATTTATGAATTAAATGAGTATATCAATAAAAAAAAACATACTAACCTTGCAAGTTCAAAATCCCAGCTATGTAGATCAAGAATTGGATTTGTTCAACCAGTGGGTGACGAAAAAAATAAACAACTCAAACAAAAGCCAAGAACAGTGTCACAACTATAGTAATTGTGTCGCAAAGTATCCTAAAGTTAGGTATATATAGATCAAATAGTAAACTAGCCGTTAACATCGACCAATGAGATAGGAAAAAATTCCGTCACTATTGCCATGAAAGTTCGTCGCTATTGCCACGAAAATCCCAACCAAGTTAACATCACCTATTCGTGGATATTGCGTCGAACGTTCATGGAAATATCGATGAAAAAATCGCCTTGTTTAAAAAAAAGATGAAACTAATGAAAACATGGAAAATTTTTGTGGAATAATCCGCCCATATGTAGCAGTGTAACAATGAGGGGGAAGTTGCTTCCCTTTTTGTCTTCAATTAGATAGTGGCTAGATTCAGTATCCCAAAGGATATTTTCACTGACCATGGAAGTCTTTTCCAAATTAAAATGATGAATAAATTAACATCAAAGCTTTGGTTTAAATAGGAACATTTGTCACCCTATTACCCAAAAGAGAATGGTCAGGTAGAAGCTATGAATAAGTCTCTCAATACTATTCTTTAGCGGACGATCAATTCAACCAAGTCAAATTGTAATTTGATGTTATATTCAATGCTTTGGGATTATCGAACGTTTGTAAATACTGCTACTAGTTTTTCACCTTTTCAACTCATCTACGGGTTGGAGGCATTATTTCCCATTGAGTGTCAAATCCCTTCTCTGAAGTTTACACTGGAACTAATACCCAACACTACACCACTTGAAAAACATCTTCTATATATCGAGCAACTTGATGAGCAGTGTCGTGATGAAGCCTTGGCTAAATAGGCTCATAAGAAATGACTCAAGTGACAATATGATCGATCCATTCACCATTGGATTTTCTCCGAAGGTGATCTTGTCTTGGTCTACGAACAAGGCAAGTATCCCTTGGGGGCAGGCAAGTTCAAACCCATGTGTTTCGAACCTTTCATTGTGAAATAGATCTTAGAGAAGTTTTCTTACTGTCTTGTTGATTTTGAGTGAAATTCTTTCGTGGATCATAGAAGTGGGATCTACCTTCAAAAATATTACACTTAGGTCGGTCAACTAAGTGTGGCTTCTTGTATATATGTACAGTTTTTTAATGCATGTTTATCTTTTCGTTTTATGGACGTGTAGATATTTATGTTTTCTTTTTCACTATGGCAAATGTCAATTGAATAGGAGGTTTATTTTGGGTTCACGGATGGCACTAGACAACACACATTGAGGCTTGCTTCTGTAGTCTGGGTGATTTTTACACTTGGTGGTCAGTTTCTATCTTGCATAGGTATTTGTCTATGCGAAGAAACCAATAATGTTTTTGAGTACAGTGTAGTGACACAATTACTACACAATGCCTTGTCACATGGTATTTATCCCCTCCAGGTTTAATCAGATTCTCAATTGGTCATGTCCCAGTTAAATGGGGTTTACCTCATTTATGATCCCACTCTTCACCCACGATTCCTTACGGTACATCTCTTAGAATGATATTTTGATTATATTACTTATATTCATGTTCCTAGGAGATTTAACCATATAACTGATACATTAACTAATCAAGTTTTAGATTGGCATGTTTCTCACATGTAAAAGTAAAACACACACATAGACATGAAAATACATTTGTAAAAATTTCATCCATAAAATAGAAAAAAATGTGTATATATATATATATATATATATATATATATATATATGTCCAAAAAATGGTGTCATGAGTACAAAGTGGGCATGAAAGCCTCAAAACTAGTCAATATACATCACTGGGCTTAAGCCATCAAATACATAATACAAAAAAGTACCATCGACACATAATAAGGTCTCACACTATCTAAATTCTAGGCTTATTGGCCTTGTTGTAGTGCACAACGGTGTTCTCCATATGCCATAATAGTTGGAACCATGTCCTAGGAACCCGTACTACATGTGGTTGCATGGAAGGGGGAAGGTACTTGATCTGTACCATGGGTACTACACGAGTGAGAGTTGTGATATTTCTCTCTACTCGCCTCAACACTCTCTCAGCCTCTCTGGTTGGGGGTCCTCTTCCAGCTTCTGATCCTCCTCCTCCTACTGGTCCTGCCTCTGGTTGAGGATGATGCCCAGTCTTGGTGAAGTCTTTTGGCCAAACAGGTCCCACATCTGTACATAACAGATCTTTAAGTTAGTACTCTAACATACACATAAAAAGGATATTTATAAAAATTCAAAAAAATTATAACTTTAAAAGAAATATGTTACTTATCTCATTGTGCTTCTCACTAGGGGGATCATGCATGTCAGGATCTCTTAGGAAACAAATCCCTACATAGGGATATTCCTCTATCACTAGAATCTAACGGGCCCACCAGTCAAAGAATTTATCATCAAAGGCCTCCTGGGTTCTTCCTCTTCCCTGTCTAGGCAGGAAAACTGCCCACCTGCACAATTCCAAAAAGGAGGTAGTATTCCCCCATATTGTCTCTCTCGGGCTAAGACTAGGCACCCTATCGAAGAAGAACAGGCACAAAATTGTGTCAAACTTGAAGTTCATGTTTGTTCGTCTAAGATAGTATGTAAGTTATATCTTCATGCATACCAACATGGTATTACTCCATTAAAAAATAGTAGCCTCTAAACACTAAACTGAACAATCCATCTATGCACGATAGGCTTGATGGATTGTTGTGGATCCTACGATCCATCCTATCACGAATAAAATAATTTGAAAGGAGAGTCTATAATCTTGTGAATCGACACCTAAGAATCTACTTTCTTGGTACCAGTCTCACAATACATCGTGATGTAGTCCTCAATGTTATACGACCCTAGAGGAAAGGTCCTCAAGTTGACCGATTCCCCTCTCCTAGAGAGGTCGGTCAAGAAGTAGATGTCCTCTGTGGTCGGGGTCATTGATTGACCCTCCAACATAAAATCTGATGTCAATACTCCACTAGAGCATTGAGAAACCTCGGTTGTTCCCTCATGAATGGACAACGGAAACATTTCCACAATCCATATTGTTTTAGCATAGAAATGGCCACGAGATCCTCCTCAACCAAAACATCTAACTCATCATGTTCTTGTTCTCTCCAGTGAACATAAATCCTGTAAGACATAAAAGAAGGACAGGTTTTAGTCTTTTGTTTTTCTTTTATGAAGCGTACGTGGGCTTCCTTTAGGACAGTCGCGTATGTATGCAGGCTGAGTACTAATCTTCCTGTGTACATATACGGGATGAGCATGGACAACCTACGTACACTTAGTCATGACCCTTTTTCAAGGGTGTGCCCCTCCTAAACACAAAATTAAAAGATTAAAAATGAAATAAAATAAAATATGAGGTGATTTGTACTTACTTAGTCCAAGTGTGAAGGTTTTTCGTCCATCATAGCTACTTGAATTCACGTTTTTTACGAAGGTTTTTTTTACCTTTTTACTATTTTCCAAATTGCAATGGTAAAAATGAGTTTTCCACCTCTATTTATAGATGTGTTTGGCCCTTTTCCCCTAATTTGGTCCCCTTTTCACTTTTCATGACTTGATGGCTACTTAAGTTCTCTTTTGAGTTATCTTTGGGTCATTCTAATGGACTTGTCCTTTCAGTTTGGTAATTTTCATGAGATAGGTTATACCTATATCATTCAATGGTAAAATTCATGTTTTCAAGTTTTCCATATAGGTTAGGTTTTCACTCCCATCTTTCTACATAATTTTAACTTTTTCGACTTTCCATAGGATTGATCCCACCAAAGTGCGACACATAACATTCTTTGATGCTTTAAAAGTGTTGTAATTAGGTGGTAGAGCCTACCTCTACATGGATGCACTAGGTAGATGCTTTCCTACATTTTGGCATCCATGCTGTGAGTTTTGACTATAGGCTTGGGAGTCCTTGCTAGTCTTGCCATGATTACATATTGAAGCCTCATTCGTATTTCTATTCATCATTATTTTCCTTCCCCACGAGACTCCCTAATGAGAATGATCTATTGTCTTTCAAGATCGCTTAAATTTTGAAAGAGAAATCCAACGATATTGTATTTATTATTTTCGATCCCGTCTAGATTAATTGAGAAAAGAATCTCCCCTGTAGTCTTCTTTAAGCCCTTTTTAGACTCTCAAAAATTGAAAACATTGTTAAGCGATCTTGTTTCCCTTCAGACTCGCCAAACTTAAATTTGAAGGCATATCTGTCCGGTGGTAATTTACCCCTTTTTCTGTCTAGATGGTGTAATATACCTCAAAAACTATCTGGAAAAAAAACAAAAATTGTTTGTATCAATATCCTTGAATAGTTCGAGATTCAAGCAAGTAAGCTTTATGTTATAAAGCTTGAGTGTGAAATTTTGCAAGAGTCCTTACTGTTTTCGACTGTCATTACCATTCAACTTAAAATTTTCTAATCAACGATAAGTGTTTACTCCTCATTTCAATGTTTATTTCAATCCCTATAATTATAATTACTTTCCTAATTGTTTGTACCTATAACCATTACCACAATCTTAACAACACAAACGACTTTGGGACTTTATGGCCAAATCCTTACGTGTCAGACCCTACAAATAACCCATTACCATATGTTTACAATACAAATGACTTTGGGGGTTGATGGCCTAGGCCTCATGCGTTAGTCCATACACATAATCACACGATGAAAATGACCAAACGGACTTAGGTAAAAGTAGAGTATTAGTCTATACTCCTCTGCGAAAAGTTTAAATATAAATAGACCCCTATATTTTTTTTTTTTTAAATATCTGGATACAGGATAGTGGTTAGGTAAGGCCTTCTAGTTAAACTCAGAGTAAAAATATTTCATAATCCTCCTATCATATTCAAATTCACCTGCACCATTGGATTACAATCACTGGGTCTCCCGCTTATTACATATGCCCACTGGCTGTGACCACGGGCCTAATCAAAATTCCTTTCGCATTTTGATATTTCGGCATTTCGGCAAGTCACAATCCCTGAAATGGATCCATATCAATGGTTCACAAAACTCCATAATATGATCCCTTCTTTTCTTAATCGAACGACTGACGGGATTTCAACGTTTTTCCCTTCGAGTCATCATGACTCCAACATTATAAAATTCATGATCACAAAATCTTTGAAGTGATCAGACGGTTCACTTAACCCACTGAGATGGACGGTTGACGAGATTTTGGAGTTTTTCCTTTCGGGTTTTCAAGACTGACAACAGTCCCTTTTGGCATTTCAGAATTCGAGACTTCATGATGGTGGAGTTTCTGCTTGATATGTAAAACCTAGAAATAGAAAGTTTCGATGTGATGTAAACCTACTGACATCACATGTGGATTGACACATGTCGAATAGCTACCATGTGTCACTCTGATTCATGACTTACATGTTCCTGAATTGTTGAATCAACTTGACACTTGTCATTCCCTGATTGTGCCACGTGTCCTTAGTTGATGTGGTTTGTTGATGTTTTTGTTTCGGGATTTCGAGTTTTGCTACTTCAAAGGTTAAAGTTCCTTTGATCTTTGACTTCCCGATTTGCGAAACTTTGAAATGGAGTCTTTGACATGCTCTGATATTTCGCATTTCTTGATTCCATCATTCTTGTCGTGAGTGTCCTTGACACGTCCAACTCCCGGTATCCGAAACTCTGAAATGGCGATTAAGTCGTGGTTTCACATTTCACAATTTTATCATTCTTTTCATGAGTGTCCTTGACACCTCCAACTCTTGGTATCCGAAACTCTGAAATGGCGATTAAGTCGTGGTTTTGCATTTAGCGATTTTATCATTCTTGTCATGAGTGTCCTTGACACCTCCAACTCTCGGTATCCAAAACTCCAAAATGGCGATTAAGTCATGGTTTTGGTACCGTTGATTAAGGGTAACCCGCTTTGTGATCGCAAATTATATCATTGGAAGTAAAACATCGTATGGGGTGTTCATTTGTTTCATTTCCAAATGAGATATGTAATACTATTTTTAAAAGAATTACAGGGTTTCCCTTCCACCTACTTGTAATGGCATACTGGTTATTTTATTGGTTTAATATACTAGCACCATATTGGCTACTTCCTCAAAAGGATTTTGAAAAAGGAAAAAATACTTGGCTATTGCTGGCTATAGGTGTATCTTGTTTATAGTTGACTCCAGATCACATGATGGTATATGAATTCAGTTTGCACTTACTGTACTTGTGTTAAAGACTTTCCTTTTGAACTTTTAGGTGATTGTGTTGTTATTTACATAGTTATGAATTTACTCAGGGGTATGTTTTAAGTTTCGGGATGTCCCTTCTTCCTTGGGCCTTCGCGCCTCTCGTGATTAGTTCTGGTAATTAAACTGTGTTAATTCGATTCACTCCAATAATTTTCCAACATTTCAACCTATATTGTTTCATTAAACACTGGTTGATATAAAGATGTGTAAATGTTGTAGATGGTCTATAATAATTCTTGGTATTCGCAAGGTCACTTCCATACTTTAAATATACATATATATATCTTAGACAATTGCAATTAGGGCTATCTCCTAAAAAAAAATCATGATTGTTCAGTTGGTACTTGGAAGAAATCTTAGTTAATTACTCTACTGCGGTGCATGCCTTTATATATCAGAAATGTCTATACATACATACATACATACATACATACATACATACATATATATATATATATATATATATATATATATATATATATATATATATACATACATATATATATATATGCACTATACAGTTTTCCATTTGCATTCAATATGTAGGTAAACTCAAATCTGCATCACAATTTACTTGTGGGGTTTTCAACTACGATGCTTTATCTTGCTACAGTAGTAATCCAAACCACATCACAACTCTTCTTTAAGAATTGACTAGTCATATCCTTCCAGCTAGTATACTTTCGGGAACTAGTATTCATAACAATAATGATATGCAACAAAGATAATCCATTCCGAACTAGTAGAGAGACATTCTAGCAATTCCTAAGTTTGCAATAAGATGCATTCGATATTTCATCCTTAATATTATTTCTAACAGATACATTCTATCAAGTATGTAACCATTTAACATTCAATCAGAGAAGGGACGGAAATAACATATCTGAAATAATACGTTGAAAGACAAAGGGAACAACCACGTTCCTCCCAATCGTGGAACAGGGCAGCCAAACTACTTGCCCGATTCACCCCCTAGCCTGACCATTAATCCATGAGGATGAACTTGGTAAAATCTTCTCTTCATATATGTCCTACAGCTCCAACAATTTTTCCCTTGCCTCACACTCAAGCAGTGTTCATAACAGCAAGTAAATCAAAAGTCTCATTTCCCAGCATACTTGGCAGCGTCCCACCTCCTCTCATATGTTATTTATCATTTGAATAGGTCTTTTCCCTCCCTTGGGAATTTTCGCAGCTTTCTAAATCCCTGATTTTCAGGGGCTACCAATGGCCAAATCACTGATTTTCCACTTGTAATAATCAGCCCAGAGGTAGTTCCAACATGTTCCACACTCATGGAGTCATGGTCAGCTAAATTTAACATGGTTGTTCCATTTGTCCTCCTGCAATCAATATAAAATATTATGTTTCCATACAAGTGTCATAGTCAAATAGTTAGTTGGGTCAAATCAGGTCTCTGCTCAACAGTCAAAATAATTAATTACAATTACCAAATTCAAAATTCAAAATTGCCATAAATGGAAAAAAAAATTCCAAATTCGAATTTACTAAAAACGGAATAAATTTCCAGCAATTTTAAATTTCAAAAATATTTTATTTTTTGGGGATGTCACATCCTTTCCCCCTTCAGTAAAACACTGTCCTCAGTGTTCGTTCCTTTCCTGGAACAGGATTGGATGAGATTTCCGTAAATCTCCCTCCAACTCCCAAGTAGCCTCCTCAAGACTAAAGTGCTTCCATTGCACCTTTACCTGAGCGACGACTCTGTTCCGAAGTGCTATTTCTCTCCGGTCTAGAATGCGCAGGGGTTCCACCTGGAAATCCTCTTCGGGTTCCACCTGCACCAAGTTCCAATCAATCCTATGAGTAGGGTCATGAATATAGTTTTCCAGCACCGAAAAATGAAATACATTATGAATTCTTAGATTAGTTGGAAGTGCAAGTTGATATGCTATAGGTCCAATTCGAGCTAGTATCTTGAAGGGCCCACAAAACCTGGGTGCCATCTTGGCACAATTCCCTAACTTCAATGACCTCTTTCGATCTTTTACCTTCAAATAAACATGGTCTCCTACTTGAAATTCCAAGTGTCTTCTTTTTTGATATGCATATCTCTTATGTCTGTCCTGTGCTTCTTTCAAGCTCTGTTGTACCTTTCTTACCATGTTCTCCATTTCTTGGAGCATCTCTAGTCCAACCATGAGTCTGTCAGCCGAGTTATCCCATCTATTTGGAGTCGTGCACTTTCTGCCATACAGTATTTCGAAAGGGCTCAACTTAGCCGAAGTTTGGTACCCATTGTTATATGCAAATTCTACCAAGTGCAAGTAGTCTTCCCACTTGCTTGGTTTTGTTCTTACGTACATGTGAAGCATATCCTCTATGATTTGGTTCGTCCTTTTGGTCTGTCCATCTGTTTGTGGATGATATCTTGTACTGAAATTCAAGTTAGTGTTTATCCCTACAAACAATTCCTTCCAAAAAGCGGATGTAAATTTTACGTCTCTATCTGAAATCACCATTTTAGCAATACCATGCAGTCTAAAAATTTCTTTCATGAATATTTCAGCAATGTTTATAGCTTTAAAACTATACTTTACAGGAATAAAGTGTGCAGACTTACTGAGTTTATCGATTACAACCATGATAGAATCATTTTGTTTATGAGTTTTAGGCAAACCTGTTATAAAGTCCAGTGATATGGTCTCCCATTTCCATTTTGGTAATAGTAATGGTTGTAATAGGCTGGCTGGATGTTGGTGCTCAGCCTTAACCTATTGACAATCTTGGCACCTAACCAAGTACTCTACTATTTTTCCCTTCATATTAGGCTACTAAAATAGTTTTCTATGTGGTGTTATTGTTTTTTGGTAACCTGGATGGCCAAAATACGGTTTCTTATGCACTTCGTCCAAAATTGTTAATTTTAACTCTGTTGAGTCTAGTATGTAAAGTCTATTTTTAAATCCTAATAGTCCCTTCTTGTCGATACTTAGATCTGGTTTATCTAAGTTTGTGGTACTGTTTTGTAATTCTGCCATCATCTTATTGTAATTTCCATCGTTAATACCCGTCATCCTTACCCTTTGTTCTAGATCACTTTCTACCCTACTGATATTTATCTCAAATAACCCATGGACTCTTCTGCTTAAAGCATCTACTACTTTATTTTCCTTACCCTTGATATGTCTGACCTCGAAGTCGAATTCGCTCAAGAAGGCTAGCCACCTTGCTTGTCTTGCATTAATATCTAGTTGGTTAAACAGATATTTCACCCCACTATTATCCGTCAATAGTAGGAATTTTCTACCCATTATATAGTGTCGCCACATTTTTAAGGCATGTATTACTACTGCCAATTCTAAGTCATGAGTGACATAATTTCTCTCCTGTTCTTTTAATTTTCAAGACTCGTAACAAATCACGTTCCCTTCCTGAGTTAGGACACCACCTAGTCCCTCTTTACTTGCATCAACACACACTGTGAAGTCTTTATCTAGGTCTACTACCTTCAAAATGGGTGCCGATGTCAATAATTCTTCGAGCTTGTTAAAGATGTCTTGACACTTTTGCGACCAGTTAAACTTGGTTCCTTTATTTTGTAGTGACATGATAGGGTAGGCTATCTTGGAAAACCCTTCTATAAACTTGCAGTAATATCCAATGATTCCCATGAATTACCATATATCCGCTACATCCTTAGGTACCGGCCATTCCATAATGGATTTTGTCTTTTCCGGATCTACGACAATGCCTTCTGCTGAAATTACATGTCCTAGATATTGTATTTCTTTCTGATAAAAGTCACACTTGTCAAATTTGGCGTACATTTTGTGTTTGAACCTCAATGTTTGTAGAACTATCCTTAAGTGTTCATTATGTTCTTCTTCCGTTCTTGAATAGATCAGAATGTTGTCGATAAATAATACCACGAACTTGTCCAAGTATTGACTGAAAATACTGTTCATCAGACACATAAATGTGGTTGGTGCATTAGTGAGTCCGAAAGGTATGACTATGAATTCGTAGTGTCCATATCTTGTCTGAAACGTTGTTTTTCTTATGTCCTCATCCTTTATCCTAACTTGATGATAATCGGATTGTAAATCCAACTTTGAAAAGATCTTGGCCCCACCTACTTGATTGAACAAATCATTTATCCTTGGTAAGGGGTATTTGTTCTTAATAATCTTTTTGTTCAGTTGTTTATAATCGATACATAGTCTTAGAGTACCGTCTTTCTTTTTCACAAAGAGGACTGGTGCTCCCCATGGTGAAACACTCGGTCTGATATACTCTTTGTCCAACAATTCCTGTAATAGGATTTTTAATTCTGTCAGTTCTAGTAGACTCATTCGGTAAGGTGCTTTTGAGATAGGGGATGAACCGGGTAGTAGGTCTATGGAGAAGTCTATTTCCCTTCTAGGAGGTAATTCTGGTATCTCATCCACAAACATGTCTCTGAATTCACGTAGGACAGCAAAGTCTTCTAACTTTGTCTTATCTTCTTTTTCTAATAGATTCGTCAATTGGATGGCATAAACTTGACATCCCTTTCTAATACATTTCTTGAGTTGCATCGCTAAAACTTGTTTGATTGATACATGTTTTGGTATGCCTTGGGTTGTTCTAACAGTGCCAAAATCATCTTTATAGCTAAGTATCTTTGTATAACAATCTAGTATTTCTTTGTGTTGTTCCAACCAATCCATCCCGATAATCATATCATAAGATCCTAGTGGTAAGATGTTCAGATTGGTCCTTATCATTTGACCACCTAAATTGAACTCAAAATCAGAAATAAAGTCAACTACTTTCCTTTTAGTACCTGTTGCTAGTTGTACCAACCATGATTTTGCGTGCTTCAGTTTCCTAAGTTTATTCGACTCTAATATATTAGGAGTAATATAACTTAACGTAGCTCCAGGGTCAATTAAAACAAAAATTTGAGTGTCATTGATTTTACCTTCGATTTCTACCACTGAGGACTGGTGGTCAGCTTGTCGACCATCTATGGCTACATTTATCTGATGCAGGCTTCTACCCACGTCTCCCACTGTCGAGGCTTCCTGCAGATTATGAACAACAGTTCTGTTTGCTGAAGTTAAACGTGGATAGTTCATCCTTAGATGAGGCTCTCCACACTCCCAACACTTTAATGTCTCATGGGAGTTGTCCCCAAACTTCTTCATTCCCACGTTTACCGGTTTACCACTACCTTTCATATTCGGATGATTGGAGTGAAAATCCTTCCTTGGGAAACTTTTTTCTGCATTCCGATAAGGAGCTTGTTGGTATCCCTTCTTCCACTGGTTCATTCGATCTTGCTTTTTATCCTTCCAGGTCTTGGGAAACTCTACCCGTTGTTTATACTGATCATAGCACATTCTTGCTTCCCTGAATACCTTACTCAAGGATTTGGGGTTGTCAAACTCAATTCTATCCCGGTAGGTCTATGGTAAACAACTTAAGAATCACTAGATTTTTACCTTATCCTCTCAGATGTACGGTACGAACCTTAGTAGTTCCAGAAATTTATTTATAAGGTCCTCCATTGTCCTCTGTCCAAGTCGTAACTCATAAAATTCTTTCGTCTTCCTTTCATAATAGCTTTCAGAAAGGTATTGTTTCTTGAAATACTTCTTAAACTCAGACCATTCCAACTATTTATCCTTTAGGCCCTTGGCCAATTTCAAGTCCTGCCACCAAATGATGGCCTTCCCCTTCAGATTGTAAATGGCCATTCTGACCTTCATGTTGATGGAATAGTTGTAGATCTGGAAGTATTTTTTTATGTCCAATAACCATGCCTCAGCTTCTTCTCTTCTCCTAGATTCTCCATCAAAGGTAGCTCATTTAATCTTTTTAAATTCTCCTTCAAGGTGGTCTACTTGTTTTCTTTTCCTGTCTCGTATAGTTTTGTTTTCAGTTGAATGTGTCCCTTCAAACGAACTGTCTCCTTTTTCTGTTTCCGGTCCAGAATTCTTGGAGGCCCTTTTGCTGACTTCTTTGTCATGGTTATTGTCTTTTGGGATTTTCTTGGTTACTATACTATGTAGAAGGACTTCATTTATCTCTTGTTGTTCCTGTTGTGCCTTCTTCAATTTTTCATTGTCGGCCTTGAAAACCTCCAGTTCAACAGAAGATTCCTCATTGTTTCCAACACCTCAATGGGTGAGCTTCCATCATTGTTCTGTCTTGGATCTCCAGGAGGTCCTTACTGTGGGTTTCCTTTCATCTTGATTTATGCACCCTCTTGAGCTGCCATAATTTACAAAAACAGAAAAGGCTTCCTGTTTGTAACCATAAGATTTATTAGTTTTACATAAATCAGAAAAAATACTAAGTAGCTAATTTGGCACTTTTCAGGCCTAGTGTTGTAGGTTTTTCTTTGATACCATATGTAATATACCTCAAAAACTGTCTGGAAAAAAATTAAAAAAATGTTTGTATAAATATCATTGAATAGTTTGAGATTCAAGAAAGTAATCTTTCTATTATAAAACTTGAGACTGAAAGTTTGCAACAGTCCTTACTATCGTCGACTGTCATTACCATTCAACTTAAAGTTTTTTTATCAACGATGTGTGTTTACTCCTCATTTCAATGTTTATTTCAATCCCTCTAATTATATTTACTTTACTATATGTTTGTACCTATAACCATTACCACAGTCTTAAAAACACAAACGACTTTGGGACTTTATGGCCAAATCCTTAAGCGTTAAACCCTACAAATAACCCATTACCATATATTTACAATACAAACGACTTTGGGGGTTGATGGCTTAGGCCTCATGTGTTATTCCATACACATAATCACACGATGAAAATGACCAAACAAACTTAGGTAAAAGTAGAGTATTAGTCTATACTCCTCTGCAAAAAGTTTAAATATAAACAGACCCCTATAGTTTTGTTTTTTTAAATATCCGGATACATGATAGTGATTAGGTAAGGCCTTCTGGTTAAACTCAGAGTACGAATATTTCATAATCCTTCGATCATATTCAAATTCACCTGCACTATTGGATTACAAGTACTACGTCTCGTGCTTATTCCATATGCCCACTAGATGTGACCATGGGCCTAATCAAAATGCCTTTCACATTTCGTCATTTCGACATTTTGGCAAGTCACAATCCCTGAAATGCAGCTAGATCAGTGGTTCACAAAACTCCATAATCTGATCCCTTCTTTTCTTAATCGAACGACTGACAAGATTTCTGCGTTTTTCCCTTCGAGTCATCGTGACTCCAACATTATAAAATTCATGATCATAAAATCTCTGAAGTGATTGGACAGTTCAAATAACCCACTGAGATGGATGGTTGACGGGATTTTGGAGTTTTTCCTTCCGGGTTTTCGAGACTCACGATAGTCCCTTTCGGCATTTCAGAGTTCGAGACTTCACGATGATGGATTTTCTTCTTGCTATGTAAAACCTCGAAATAGAAAGTTTCGATGTGACGTAAACCTGCTGACGTCACATGTGGATTGACACGTGTCAAATAACTGCCATGTGTCACTCAGATTCATGACTTACATGTGCATGAAATGTTGAATCAGCTTGACAGTTGTCATTCCTTGATTGTGCAACGTGTCCTTAGCTGATGTGGCTTGTTGATGCGTCTATTTCGGGATTTCGAGGTTCGCTACTTGAAAGGTTAAAGTTCCTTTGATCTTTGATTTTCCGGTCTACAAAACTCCGAAATGGAGTCTTTGACATGCTCTGATCTTTCACATTTTGTGATTTCATCATTCTTGTCATGAGTGTCCTTGACACCTTCAACTCCTGGTATCCAAAACTCCGAAATGGCAATTAAGTCATGGTTTCACATTTCACGATTTTATCATTCTTGTCGTGAGTGTCCTTGACACCTCCAACTCTCGGTATCCGAAACTCCAAAATGGCGATTAAGTTGTGGTTTCTCATTTCGCAATTATATCATTCTTGTTGTGAGTGTCCTTGACGCCTCCAACTCCCGGTATCTGAAACTCTGAAATGGCGATTAATTCGTGGTTTCGATACCGTTTATTAAGGGTAACCCATTTTGTGATGGAAAATTCTATCATTGGAAGTAAAACACGATATGGGATGTTCATTTGTTTCAATTCCGAACGAGATATGTAATACTATTTTTAAAAGAATTACAAGGTTTCCCTTCCGCCTACTTGTAATGGCATACTAGTTATTTTATTGGTTTAATATACAAGCGCCATATTGGCTACTTCCTCGAAAGGATTTTGAAAAAGGAAAAAATACTTGGCTATTTCCGGCTATATGTGTATCTTGTTTATAGTTGAATCCAGATCACATGATGGTATATGAATTCAATTTTCACTTACTGTACTTGTGTTAAAGACATTCCTTTTGAACTTTTAGGTGATTGTGTTGTTATTTACACAGTTAGGAATTTACTCAGGGGTATGTTTTAAGTTTAGAGATGTCCCTTATTCCTTGGGACTTTGTGCCTCTCGTGATTATTTCTAGTAATTAAAATGTGTTAGTTCGATTCACTCCAATAATTTTCCAACATTTCAACCTATAACTTTTCATTAAACACCGGTTGATATAAAGATGTGTAAATGTTGTAGATGGTCTATAATAATTCTTGGTATTCGCAAGGTCACTTCCATACTTTAAATATACATATATATATCTTAGACACTTGTGATTAGGGCTATCTCCTAAAAAAAAATATGATTGTTCAGTTGGTACATGGAAGAAATCTTAGTTAATTACTCTACTGCGGTGTGTACCTTTATATATCAGAAATTTCTATACATGCATACATACATACATACATATACAC
This sequence comes from Picea engelmannii, assembly GCA_009831015.1. Lineage (NCBI taxonomy): Eukaryota > Viridiplantae > Streptophyta > Pinopsida > Pinales > Pinaceae > Picea > Picea engelmannii. The sequence continues at coordinate 328,037 of ML778912.1, read as the reverse complement.
ACACACACACACACACACACACACACACACACACACACACACACACACAATGTAGTTTTTCATTTGCATTCAATATGTAGGTAAACTCAAATCTGCATCACAATTTACTTGTGGGGTTTTCAACTACGACGTTTTATCTTACTACAGTAGTAATCCTAAACACAACACAAATATTCTTTAACAATTGACTATTCATATCCTTCTAGCTATAATACCTTTGGGAACTAGTATTCATAATAGTAATGAGATGCAACAAAGATAATCCATTCCGAACTAGTAGAGAGACATTCTAGCGATTCCTAAGTTTGCAATAGGATGCATTCAATCTTTCGTCCTTAATATTATTTCTAATAGATACATTCTATCAAGTATGTAACCATTTAACATTCAATCAGAAAGGGATAGAAATAACATATCTAAAATAATATGCTGAAAGACAAAGGAAACAACCACGTTCCTCCCAACTGTAGAATAGGGCAGTCAAACTACTTGCCTGATTCATCCCCTATCCTGACCATAAATGCATGAGGGAAAACTTGGGGAAAGCTTCTCTTCATATATGTCCTACAGCTCCAACATTTTTTCCCTTGCCTCGGACTCAAGCAGTGTTCATAACAGAAAGTAAATCAAAAGTCTCATTTCCCAGCATACTTGGTAGCATCCTGCCTCCTCTCATATGCTATTTATCATTTCCCTAGGTCTTTTCCCTCCCTTGGGAATTTTCACAACTTTCTAAATCCCTAATTTTTAGGGGCATCCAATGGCCAAATCACTTATTTGCCACTTGTAATAATCAGCCCAGAGGTAGTTCCAACATCTTCCCCACTCATGGAGTCATGGTCAACTAAATTTAACATGGTTGTTCCATTTGTCTTCCTACAATCAATATAAAATATTATATTTCCATACAAGTGTCATAGTCAAATAGTTATTTGGGTCAAATCAGGTCTCTTCCCAACAACCAAAATAATTAGTTACAATTACCAAATTCAAAATTCAAAATTGCTATAAATGGTAAATATTTTCCAAATTCGAATTTACTAAAAACGGAATAAATTTCCAGCAATTTTAAATTTTAAAAATATTTTATTTTTTGGGGATGTCACAAATGGATAATTTTATGAATAAAGGTATTCCCTAGGAACTTCGGTTCACTAGGAGAGTATTCTCAGGTGTAATTTTAACCCATTTTCGGGCCAGAGGGACTAAATTTTCGAAAAAGGGACATTCTCCTTGGTTTTGGTTTATCTCTTTTTCAGTCCTTGGAGATTACTTACGAAAAAGGAACCCCCCCAGAGTCCATAGTTAATCTCTTTCTAGACTCCCTAAATATGAAAAGATAGTTTAGTGACCTTGTTCCTTTCACACTTGTTAATTTTTCTAGAAAGAACATCTATTCGACATGAGTTTAACCATTTTTCCAACCAATAGATTATTCCAGAAAATGGTACACCTCGAGAGACTTGTCTCGTTGGGAGAGTTCTCCTCAATTATATTTTATAATTTTTCGGGCTAAGAAGACTAAACCTAGAAAAAGGTTGTGAGTCCATAGTTAATATCTTTTCAGACTCCTTAAAATTGAAAAGATCGTCACGTGATCTTGTCTGAATAACCCACATTAAAATGGTTTTCAAGAGATGTATTTTCGGTATAAGTTTAACCCTTTTTCGAACCGACTAGATTATTTGTGAAAAAGGAACTCCCTAGAGTCTTCTTGTAGTGTTTTTCAGACTCTCTAAACATGAAAAAACCACTAATCTTACCTTCTCTAGGCTCGTAAAAATTCACATAGAAGGAGTCTTGTTGTGTCATGATTAATCGCATTACGGGTCGCATCTTTGTTTCTTTGGCCTAATATTGACTCTATGTTTCTCTCAAATGAATATTTAAATCATTCCTTATACGCAAGCCTTGCAACTCTTTTTCCCCTTTTACAATCTGACACCTTGACCGATGGAGGAATTTTCCTCGAGTGTCTTTATCCAACACATGTCTCCTTGCTATTAGCATCAGTATGTTCCATGTGACTGGAACCAGTTTTCTTGCTCAGGACATTCGTTCCTCCTTTTTAACATAGCATTCTTTTATTATTTTTCAAGCTCATTAAAAATTTGAAAAAGAAAAAAAAATCAAATATTCCAAAAAGAGGGGACGAGATATATCAATTCTTTTTTCAGTGGCAAGATTGTCTCCCTTGGACAAAGAACATACTTCTATTTGTTCGCCAAGCATTGGGATATAGTATGACCTTAGGAAGTTTTTCTCACTACATAGAGTTGTTTCCTTCTCTGTTTGGTTACTCTTCCAAACATATGGAGAGTTTGTGGTGCCTCATGCATCCCAGACTTATGTCAATATTACGCTGCCTAAGTCTGATCATATTTTGCGATTTTTTCCAAGGGAAGTTTTATCCAACTTGAGTCATCCATTTTGCAGTTTCTCTTGAATTTCATGATTCGGACATCCCGTGAGTCTACTCAAGTCCAAATTCAAAATTGACAAAGTTTTGTGCCTGATGATTGAGATCCTCCAGTATTTCCTCAACTACATGTTGAAGACCTTAGAGTAGTGAATCTTAAAGTCCTATTGTACTCCTAGTTGAGATATTGAATATATTGAAGTTGTTTCTTGAGCTATGGTGTCCTCATCTCCAGCCGTAGGCATCAATGCTTCTTAAAGATGCATATTATATTGTACTTGAATATCATCAAATGATTTTGAGATGTATATCCATTGTTTATTGGTCGTGGATACACTTTATATAGACAATTCTATGACATGGATCTGTAGTGTATTTTATTGTCAACCATGATTAGTTCATCCCGAGCATGGGTATGCTTGCCTCGAGGACATTATTATTATTTTGAAGATGGTGCACTCCTGAACTCTGGTACCGTGATCACTCAACTCCATGCCTTCCCACTGGTAAATATATTGTAATTTATTTAGGCCATCAGTTTCTTTTATGATCTCACACATTAGGGGGAATATGTTATAGCCCTAAAATTCCCTACCTATGCATACCTGGCATTTGCCTTTCTACTTGAAATTTTTTCCAAAATTATTGTTGAGGATCTCTTTTTAAAAAACATTTTTTTGGAGCATGTGCACACCCTGTTGCATTACTTCCCGTGTACACATGCATGTTTCATACTATACACCCAACATACATATGCAGGTTGCATGCTAAAAAAACTACGTTTACCTCCAAAAGTTGCAAGGAATTCGACGGATTTTACGGGCTATCAAGGGTTTCCCAACCATTTTACCCATTTTAGCCCATCCCCAAACCGAATAGCCATATTTGTGTCATATAAAATGAGGTCTTGGGGTCCCATTCCTAATCAAGCAAGAGAAGAAATAAACTCTGCCAAAATCCCCTTTCCTTCTAGCCCAAGCTTTGCATCCCTTTCTGAGATTTGGCCTCAGCATTCCCCTTCGTCCCTTTCTCTTTATGTAATCCCTTCCCTTTCCCCAAAGATATTAGTTGATTGTGAGAGGAAACACAAGAATGATGTACTTGGATCATAAATAAAGGAGCCCAAATCTGGTTCATGGAGCGTCTGCCGATGAGAAGGTTTTAATACTTTAATCTTCATTTGAATAAAAGAGTTCTTTTCCTATCCCAATAATTTATGTATTGTATCTTTGTTTATTAATGTATCTATGTTTATATCTGAATGCTAATATTGATAGATAGAGATAGTATATTTGTAGCATTGTTTTCCTAAGTGTTCTTGCATGTCATCTTTGGGGGGAGACCCACAGCTTGGGAAGCTACAAATTTGAAAGAAGTCTACATCGGACGTTAGGGCCTAAGGTACACTTACCAATATTCCTTCTTCTCTTTTTGTCTTTCTGTTAAGATAGTTTGGGGTAGTTTAGGATTAGGACTGTCTTTTAAGGGAAGTCAATGCTCTACCTATATTCCAACCCAGTATAGTAATAGGGGGATTTTTCTTGCTAGAAGACAGACACTTAAATGGATTTTTAGAGGAACTAATGACAACAATGCCATCGACCTCCTCTATTATTCCATGAGCTACGTTTTTGGCTTGAGAACAAGACAACTAATGTTTTTTTGGGCCTATTGGCACCTATGGTTTGAACATCATGTGTGAACTACAATTCAATATTGTGCATGTGCTAAAACATATGCATGAAGCATCATCGGGTTTCATAGTTTTAACCAACACTAGTTTTCATTGCGCGCACCAACCCAATTTTGTACTTCGTGTAAGAATATGAAAGAGAGTGCATACAAACCTAATCTAGTTATATCTTTTAGGAATCATGGTAACTTATTTTTTAACAACTCAACTAATATAAGAGGTTGGAAAGTTAGTTATGATTTGCATTCTCCATGAAAGATATTGGGAGATGCATGTCGATATGTAAGAGGTTGGAAATTTTGAGTAAGGAGAGAGTGCATTAGTGTGAGAAAGTAAGATGGAATTGGGTTAGAGTTTAAATTTTATTATTGTTACAATTCTTGGATGAGTCTATTTTTCAGAGATAATATAGATTAATGAATGAGAAGAAAGAGATTCTAACTCACAATGCATCTCTATTCTAATTGACTATTGATGCATTATGAACAAGCATCGTACTCTATGCATGAAATTGTATTTGAATGTTTTTGAACTCAATGAATGGAATTTCAACACCTTTCTCTCTTTTCATTTAGTTTGTTATGGTGTGGATGTATATCCATTTATGTTATTCTTTATAGTATTTTTTTAATAAGCTAGGCATGAATGAATCAATGGTTTTCCTTGGAAGTTTCTTGTATTTGTTGTCCCATAACATCCAACAAATGATTACTAATATCTATTATTCTCATGGTGTCTTGCATGAGACCTTCTTCATTCCTCGTATGAATATTTAATATGTTGGTTCCTATGGGATTTTATTGGTAAAATATTAACGAACCTTGCATATTTAAGACCCGAATGAGAGAAAATACCAATAGTCTCTCCATGTACCTCTTTCTCTCCCCTCACTACTCCTCTCTCCCTCTCTCCCTATTTCACTTTGTCTCTTCCCCACTCTTCCCCCTCTCTATTGTTACCTATATCTCTCCATATATATATATATATATATATATATCTACCCACTCTCCCCCCCCCTCTCTCTCCCCATATTCCTAAATATCCCCCATCTTTCTCCCCCTCCCTCCCATTCTCTCTCCTTATCTCTCTCTTTTCCCCCCTCTCCATCTTTTCCTCTCTCCCTTCGTATATACCCCACTTTCTCTCTCCCCACCCCCATCTATTTATATCTCATCACTCTCACTCTCACTATCTATATCTCTAACCATATCTCTCTTCCTATCCCTCCCTCACTCCCCCCCTATAGAAATTTCTCGCTCTCTCCCTCATTCCCTTTCCTTATATACCCCACTGATCTCCCTCCTGTCTCTCTTTACCTCCCTCTCTCTCTCTCCCTCTCCCTCTCTCCCTCTCTATTCCCCTTGATCTCTCTCCCTCTCACTCTCTCCATCTCTCTCTCTACCCATCTCTCCCTCCCCCCTCCCTTCCACTCCCCCTCTCTTTCCCTATATATCCCCCTTCTTTATTCTCTTTCTCTCTCTCTCGTTCCCTCCCTCACTCCTCTCCCCACTCGTCTCTCTCTCTCTCTCACTCTCTCTCTCTCTCTCATTATCTCCCTCTCTATATATCACACAAATATCTCCCTATACCCCTCCCCTCTCTTTCCACCCTAACCCTCTCTCCCTCTCTCACTCCCCTCCTCCCTTGTCTCTATTTCTCTCTACCACTCTCTCCCTCTCTCTCTACCCTTATCTCTCTCTCTATCTCTCCCACCACTCTCTACCTATTTCCCTCTCCTTATCTACATCTCTCTCTCTCTCTCTCTCTCTCTCTCTCTCTCTCTCTCACACACACACACACACACACACACACACACACACACACACACTCTTGTTTTCTCTCTCCCATAAAATATTACGTAAATTGGTATAGATATACTTTGTTTCAACCACTCATAGATAATTTGTATATCCTTAGAATCCATTTGCATGAACTTGTCTTCCTTCATAGGTAGTCAGTCTTGTATATCCTCTCGAAATGGTTTCCATATTATTCTTTCTCCTCTTGGATCTTCCAAATTATTGTTCAATATGTTTCTTGGATCTCATGATCTAGATTATGTTGAGAACGAAACGAGAAAAAAAAATATATATATAGAGTAGAACAAATAAATATAGTGAAACCCAACTTCTATTAATGAATAAGAGAGAAAAACATTATAGAACAAAAATTGGCAGAATGGGGTATCTTTTCTCTAAAAAGAAAGAGATATGGTGGTTACACTTTATTCACAACAAGCTTTACATCACAATCCATTGCATGCTTAAAGGGCATCCTTCACCTAAATTATATATGAGAGACTGATAGGAGAACAACTCCCATAATGCATGCGGGATAAATTAATCTAAGTTTATAAAATTCCATAGGCATGTAAAATGCTAAGACTTCCCAAGTGGTCACCCATCCCAGTACTACTCAAGTCCGAGCACGATTAACTTCAGAGTTCTAATGGGATCCGATGCATTAATGTTATGTTGTAGGAATGTACATAAGACCACTAGGAAATCATTACATGATGCTTGTAATTAACAAATGAATATGGTATTACATTAAATTCCCTATCCAAAGGGTGGATATCATGGTTTATCAAAACCATACGCTCGAAATGTTGATTCAGTGGGAAAGGAGGTTGGACACCCAAATCCACCTAGATCATTCCTCCCTACTTCGGAAGCAATGGTCCCCATTGCGTCAAGTTCCTTCGAGAGATGGGGAAACTTATGTTGAATATTTACCTTGGTGAGTCACTTTCCTTGTTGAAGTAGATTTCTTTCTTGTACTTTTCATGTGGAAGGATGCGATGAACCCATTGGAGGTGTTGGATCTATTCAACACATTTATCTACACCATATTCCTTGGTCTAGGTGTGGGAGGACACAATTGGTGAAGATGAAGCAAGAAGAGATATATCAATGGGGGCCAATCGATGGAACCCCAAGAACACCTGAAAAGGGTTGTGGACAATAGAGCTATTATAAACATATGGAATACTCCCATTCTATTTGTTCTCCTCTACAGTCTCATCGACTTGTTTCTGTTGGATAGAAAGTCCTTGGGTAAAGGTTGTAGTGGTCGCAATGACCTCTTGTTCACCATCGGACTGGATGGTGAAGAGGGAAAACTTTGTGGAATAAAAGATTAATTTTCAACATTTGTTTTCAACATCAATGTACAGTAGTCAGAGCTACCTCTGATACCCTATAGATACGACTTTCCATAGTAACAATGACCCTATGGGTTTGGGAGTCATAGATAACATGGAATTTTCACATATACGATTGTCCCAAAAGAACATCATATACTTCAAGTGGGGAAACATCACACACTACCTCATCCTTGAAAGGCTTGATGCCATAGGATAGATGACATTATTGACTGACATGGATGTATCATCCTTGGCTCAACCATCCTATGGTGTATGGTTGGGGGCATGGTATCGTTGGAAGCTTCAATATATTCACAACCATGGTTGATATCGGGTTATTTTGACTCTCGCTATCAACAATGAAATGAAGTGAGGTCCCCTTTACCCACATCTACGAGTGGAAGAATCGCTACCCCTCCTCAAGATCCTTTGGTTCTTCCAGTTGTATTTTTGTGGTTGTGATGGTAGGAGTGGGTTATGCATCAATAATATGTTTCCATTTATTGTGATTTGAATCAGAGTCCAAGTATGGTTCCAATTATTTTCCTTTGAGATCAACCACCAATGATTGTTTCGAGAGACAATCATCCGTTTTATGCCAGGGGATATTGTGGAACTCACACCACTTTCTAATTTCTTTCTTAGTCTTACCATTAACCTTTTTTTCCAGTGTCTTGGACTTTATCTCTTGAGGTTAGCCTTCCTTGCTATGTCCTTCATTTTGTGAGTTAGGGTTTCCTTTTCCATGATAATTTTGTGGCGTATTTTCAAACCTGAACCCCCACTTACTCTGCTTCTTGAATTTCTGTTCAATTTGACCATATATCGATAAGCAACACCTAGTGAGGATATGTCCAAGAAATCCATCTATGTTTGGATGTACCTGTGCAGACCACTATGATAATTCAAAACCAAGTGTCGCTCAGAGTCTTTGATACCTATATTTGAGTGCAAGGTATGGAATATTTTAGTGTACTCTGAAACTTTCTAGTCTATTTTCTGATGCAGAGTCATCCATCTCATGTATTGGTCATCATAGTTTCTGACAAGTAAGAACTCCTCCTTTAGGGAATATTCAAATTCCATTGAAGCGGGTTCTCTCCTGAATGGTGTAGATTCATCCACGGTGTACCTCTCCCAATAACCTTCCCACCAATATCTGACATGGGGAAGGGATTTAAGGAGCGTGAAGGTGATCATTTCATTGTTAGAAATATTTTGGACAGAGTAATACCCTTCTAGAAGATTCAACCATTTTTCTAGTGCATATTCATCTATTTGGACTTCAAATAAGGGTATATCTAAACTGACTTGTACCTTGAAGGGTTCTACACCTATGAAATGGTTTCTTGTCAAAGATGCCTCAACCGCCATCGGTAGTCATTGCATGATCTGAGACAATTTTTCCATCATTTCATTCCTTTGTCGCATGAGGTGTTCCTTGAGAAAAGTATTGAAAGGATATATTTCTCTATTATCCCTATGTTATTTCATCATGGGAGGTCTCTTGTGTTGGCGAGAGCAATTTTCCTCAAGAAAAATTAGCTTGAGACCCAACTCTTTATACCCTGACCTCATCAAAGACCTTCTTTGAGAAATGACAAGGATCAGACAGCTCTAATACCACTGATCTAGATTATGTTGAGAACCAAATCACACAAAAACAAAAATATATAAGAAAACAAAGAAATACAGTTAAACCAAACTTTTATTAATTAATAAGAGAGAAAAATAGTGTAGAACAAAACCTGGTAGAATGGGGTAGTTTGTCTTTGAAAATAAAGATATGTTGGTTACACTTCATTTGCAACAAGATTTACATAACACTCCATTGCATGCTTAAAGGGCCTCCTTCACCTCAATTATATATGAGACATTTTGGATAAATTAATCTAATTTTAAAAATTTTCATAGGCATGTAAAACACTAATACTTCCTAGGTGGTCACCCATCCAGGTACTACTCCGGCATGAACGCGCTTAACTACGGAGTTCTAATGGAATCTAGTGCATTAAGGATATGTTGTAGGAATGTACATCAGCCCACTAGGAAATCACTACATGATGTTTGTAATTATGAAATGAAGATGGTATTACATTTTGTTCCCTATCAAAAGGGTGAATATCATGGTTTATCAAAACTATAGGCTCAAAATGTTGATTCAGTGGAAAAGGTCATTGGCCACCAAGATCCACCTGGATCATCTCCATACTTCCCCTCTCATTTGTTAGAGTCATGAATTCTAACAAAATAACTTCTCTATCATATTGAGTTCGTGAAGCTCAATATGTGTGCTCACATCAATAAATCTAAGAAATAATAACAAATATAAACTATTACAAATAATTTCAAGATAATGAACTTGATAGTTGAACAAAGGGACATAGCCATATTGAGAGGCAGACATAGTATTCTATGAGGACATTTTCAATTTCTAGTTCCTTGTTTGTATTATCGACTCTTTGGTGATTTCTAGCACATGGTCCAAGAGTGTCTCTTTGAGTTCTTTCTCATGAGTTTCAACTAGATTTAGAATGTCTAGTCCTATACGGACCCAAATTGTAGTCATGATATTTCATCTAAGCATGATTCTCACCTCCAAACTTTCATTTCACTTCTTATTTTTTTGGAGACATGCATATATTGGACACCTTCACGTGCATCTTTGGAATCTTGATTCAATCATCCCATAGAAAAACCTGGTATAATGGCACAAATAAGGCATATAAATCACTCACAAAACAATATACTCTCCTACACTAATCTATTGGAATAAAATATATTAACATTCTATCTATCACAAGTTTCTAGGCCCTTGCATGAGGGATTCAATCCTAGTCCTGCTATGATACCATGTGAGGAAATGGGAGAGTAGACATTATTTAACACACCAAAATTTGTGTTGATCTCTCTATTGACATTAAATAATGTTACATATAAACACATAAATCTTTGAAATAATACAGATGCACTATCTTAACGACTCCAACAACTTGTTGATAGAAAAATCACAACCACAAACCAATGTAGGAGCTAACTCGTTAGACATAATCTCTCATATCCAACTATATATATATATATATATATATATAATATCCCATAAGACAAGTAGGAGTTAATAATTCCAACAGATAGCATCTTGAAGCTTTCAGGAAATCGAAATTGAAAAATCCTCCTTATATGGATTGCATGTAGTTTTTTGGCCACTCTCTTCATTGAATCTTTTCAAAGTGGGATAGTTTTCATAAAAATCAACTTATTTCGATCCTCTATTGGTCAAGTAACTAGAAACTAATTTTACATGATTTTTTAGTAGCATTAGTAGAGTTTCCTTTGAATTTTGGCTTTATATCAGTTAATTTTGAAGGCCCTTATTCTATTCATCTTAAAATAGTGTTACATTTGTTGTAGAAATACTAATAAGGGGGTATATATTTTCACTTTTTAGCGGGAAACATGGGGGAACTATGAAAATAAGTGATGGAAGTTGCTGTTGCAAGTGGTGGTGAAGCAATCAAAATAATGATTTTTCCTGCCTCACTTTGTAGGAAGGGGTGCATTTGTGTTGGATTGTGTATGGTATAGTGTAAGAGGCATGATACATTAATGTAAAGACAATAATGTTTAAGGAAACACTCAAAATGGGAGAGGATAGTCAATAAGTGCTAACATGTTGCATCACATATATTTTAAAGGCCAAGGATCTATCATGGTCATAAAGATTCAAAATATATATGTTCAAATAATTGGATGGTTGTATCCACGAGCTTTCAAAATAGGTCAAAGTTCCTCTTTTGAATCTTCTTGATGGATAGAGTGACCATGGTGCTAGGAAAGGGATCATGATCAATGTAAAGAATCTAAGGGAGATTCTCCTCATTATCTTGGTTATAAATGCTAAATAGAGAGGAGGTTGGGTCTTCTGCTTGTCTTCCTTGGCTATGGGAGCCAAGAATGTAAGAAAACAAACAAACAAAAAAAATTCCTATGGAATATGATGGATAAGAGAGGCCTTGATGATGAAGGGAATATATCCCTATCGTATTTGAAGTCAAGAATTATCCATTGTGATACTATTTGATATAAAATGAGATTAAAAAATATTTTTTAATATTGAAACAATCTTTTCTTTTATATGTTTAATAGATTAAAAAATAAAGAAAGAAGTAATGAATTACTATAACTAATATTTCTTTTCATCTTAATATTTTATTATTATTATTATTATTATTATTATACGCTATTTATTATTTTCAACTTTTTATATCTCCTTTCCTATATCAAATATTTTCTTCATAAAAACAAATAAATTGGAAATGATAAAACAAAATAACACCATGAATAGAGACAAAATTGTTTCCCATTCGTAAAATTGTATAGATTTACTCTAAAAAAATTACACCTTCAATGTTTTGATGTACAATTTCTTTATTTTTCATAAAACATATGATAGTTTCTATCACAGCCAAATAGTGTGAATCATTTTGATGGTAACTTTTGTAGTACTCTAAGTCTCTTATGCAATTTTTGTTTTAAGTAACTATATTCATGTATTATATAATTTACATTTTTATTAGTTGGAATTCTATTTGAAAATTTATTGCAATAGCAATTATGAGAAACAACAAGATATGAGAGAGAGATAGAGAGGTTCTCCCTTTCTCTCCTTACCTCTCTCTACCTCTCTTCCCTCTCTCTATCTCTATCTCTCTATCTCCCTCTCTCTCCCTCTCAAAATCCTATACATGGCCTCGACCAAGATGGTAAGACCTATACATGGAAATACCTAGATATTGAGACGCATGGAAAGACCTAAACCTAGACCAAGACCTATACCTATACCTATACAAAGACGTATACCATGACCTAGATATAGAGATTTCCTTTACATTCCTCACACTCTCAAACAAACTCCCTCTCTCTCTCCCAACTCTTCCACTATGTCCCTCTGTCTTTCTCCCCCCATCAGTTTATGTCCATCCTCCCTCTCTCTCTCCCCACCTCTATCTCTCTCTATATCTATCTATCTATCTATATGTCTCCCTCTAGCCCCTTCCTCACTCCCTCTACCACTTTTTCCTTTACTCGACATATACCCCCCCTCTCTCTCTTCTCTATGTTAGTCTCACTCTCTCTCTCTACCCCTCTTTATCTCTCTACCCCCTTTATATGTCTCCCCCCTTCCTCTCTCTCTCTCTCTCTCTATAACTTCTTTCTCTATCTCTGTCTCTCTCTCCCACCTTCCTCCCACTGTCTTTATACGCACCTCTCTCCCTCCCTATCACATTCTATCTGTACACCCCCTCTTTGTCTTTCTCTCTCTCCCCTTCACACTCTCACACTCTCTCTCTCTACCCCCCTCCTTCCTCTCTCTCTCCCTCTCCCTCCATATATCTTTCCACTCTTTCTCCTACATCTACCACTCTCTCTCTACCCCCACTTTGTCTTCCTCTCTCTCCCTCTCACACTCTCACACACTCTCTCTCTATGACCCCCTCTC
>ML778912.1:292063-312561 GCA_009831015.1 Picea engelmannii | reverse complement strand
CCAAGTAGTATAAATATTATTGTACAATATGCTAAAGATGGTAATAATATTGAAGATCATGCCAATCCTATGGAAGAAGATGACACCAATAATATTATTGAGCCGGATGATGGGACAAATAGATTAATCCATTACATATTTTATCCTATTGATGAGGATACCGATGATGATATTTATGATATACCTCTTCTTGAGAAGGAAGAACAACCCCTTTATGAAGGCTGGAGAACAAATACTGTCTCTGCGATAATGTTGTTGGTGAACTTGAAGGTATTGAATGTTTTTTCAAACACTTGTCTCACACATATCCTAAGGTACATAATATAATTCATCACATGTTATACATAAAGTTTGACTTTATTTTTCTCTGATTTTAGTGTCAATTAATGTGTAAATTAAGGATTCAATATTTATTATTATTATTATTTACATTAACTATTTATTTTTATATTGTATATTGTTAGGTGAATTTTTCTTAACACCGTCAAATAATTTACCTCGCACATACTGAGAGATGTGTGCCATTATGAAAGATATCATAATGGAGTATTTTTCTATTGATGCATGTTTGAATGGTCATATTTTATATTATGGACAATATGCATCAGAAATGCAATGCCTACAATGTCAAATCAGTAGATATAGAAATGATCAAGTAACAAAAAAGGTTCCTCACAAGGTTCCTCTCCATATTCTAATAATTCCATGTTTGCAATGATTGTTTAGGTGCCAAAGAGTTGAACAATTTATGGACTACCATGCATGACAAAAAAGTGAATATGGTTTCCTTTGAGTTCCTAGAGATGGTTCTACATTTACGAACATCGAAGAAAGATGGCCAATTTTTAAAGAAGAACCTCATAATGCTAGGCTTTCATTGGCAGCTAACGGTGTCAATCCATTTGGTGACCTCTGATCTATTTACTCAGTGTGGCCTATTTTTGTTATAAGTAATAACCTTGCCCCTTGGATGTCAATAAAGAGCAAGCACACAATGTTGGCAATGATTGTTCTAGGTTTTTGTTTACAAAATTGGTTTGAGGGTTGTATTTTTTTTTCTTATTCGTTGCATAATTAATTATATATATACAAGGTAGTAATTATGTGTACTTTTACCCAAATAGGTAAGTACCAAGTGAAATATATGAATGTATATATTGATCCTCTTTCCGATGAGCTACTAAATTTATGATTTGGCATCATTATGTACTACATATATAGAAAATTAGGGAAAAAGAAACTTCAATTCCATGGAACACTTACATGGAAAATTCATGATGCCCTAGGGCTAACACATTTTTTTGGTATTTAACATACCGATGCACTTTAATAGTACATAATTTTATGAAAATATGACTCATGCTTATTAAATATCAATTCCTCGTTATATAAATAAACAAACATTAATCCATATAATCTTGGCGATCTTCAAACAAAGGGTAAATTTGAATGTATGGTTTCTGGTCCTAGGATGAAATCGTGTTGTTGAAGAAGTCTAGGAAATGAGGTATCTGATTAGTATAGGCACTTCATCCCTAAGAACCATAGGAATAGAATTACAAAAAAACATATTTTCAATTTGAAACAAGAGACTGGAATAAAACCACGAAGAATGAAACCTCACCCATGGAAGTTGGAATATAATAGATTTAACCGTCAAGGTAAGAATTTAGTCTATGTGTCTGCATATATATTAATGTTTTACAATTTTAATTTGTATCAAATTTTGTTTATTGTATCTAACAATTATTATTTTAATCTCATTAATTATTTTTCATCAATGGCGTCAAGGAATTAATCGGATTCCACGAGGAATGAAAAGTTACCCTATACAATTCAATATGTTTACCTACTATGAGCACCTACAAATAGCTCATTTGTTTGATACAATGCATATTAGGAAGAATGTAACAACAACATTGTGGAGAATTGTAGATGGAAGGAGTGACAAAGAAAAAATTGTCAAAATTTGTACTAACATTTAGGAATCGAATCATGCACTGCAAAATATGATTTATTCAAATAAAAATGGAGTACACCGAAACAATATTCCATGGTTATTTACAGAGCAGGAAAGCAATGTTGTAAAAGAGGTCATTCAGAAAATTAAATTTCTGATGGGATTTGCATCAAACATAAAGAATATATTAATGAAGAAAGGTGAATTTGGCCGGGTGAAAACTCATGACTAGCATACATTCATTAAGGTAATTATTTTGGACATATATTTCTATATTGGTAAATATATGAATTTTTAGTATTAGAATATGGTTTTCTTTTCCTAAAAATTAATTATCCCTTTGTTGGTACAATATGTTTTGCCTCTATCTCTACCTGACATCTTTCACAATAATGTAAAACAAGTTATATATTATCTTGGAAAATACATGAGGTAAACACTAATGATTTATATGAAAACTAGTTTTTGATTAACTTGTCGACATTTTTTTTACTTTCAATGTAAAGACGACGTTTTTGTTACCTGATTTTTTATATCATGTGTAGGTTTTCATCTAAAGAAATCATTAAAGAATATATAAATTATTGGAGGAGACAAATTCCTTGACTATTGTGCAAAATTCAAAAGTAATTACCTATAGAATTTTTCAATGTGCAAGAACACTACCTCATACACCAAATTGAAGAGATTGAAATGTGTGTACCTATACACACAAGGTCAATGTGGATCATGGAGAGGCACTTGAAGTAATTGAAGGATTTTGTTAGATAGAGAGGATGTCCCGAGGGATCTATGGTGGAGGGATATATGGTATATCAATCCTTGGTGTATATTAGTTAGTATATTCCTAAATTAGCAGTAAAAATCATGAGGGTGCCTCAGATTTGGGATCTCAATTCCATTAACAAATTTTAAGGGGAGGTCTTGGCCGGAAAAGGTAGAATGAGGAAAGGGAAAGGTAATTAGATGGTAGAGAACTATAATATTTTTCATTAATATTGATTTATTTCTATATTGTAATTATTTAAGTTTAATTTAGCTTCCATGATCAATTATTATTTAATATTTACTCTAATTACTAATTTGTATTCTTTCTTCATACATTTGGCCGAGAGTGGGATGCACTACATTTATACATTGAAAAAAATCTTGATTGGAGGAAAGTATGGATAGGTAGATGTAATATACAATGTAGTTGTAGTTTATCATGGGAAGGGGTGGCTACGTTTCTTAAAGAATCTCATCATAATTAAGATACCAACTTACTTAGAGGGAAACTAATTTAGCATATGGTTTAAAAGATAAACATGCAAGCATATTATTCACCCACATCATGTTTCATTTATTTTCCATTCTATTAATCTAGGTCATGATGTGCTTATTTTAAGAAGTCTTACTAAGTCTATACATCATGTTTATTCATTGAAAAATATGCATTTTTTATGTGTGGGGCATATTGTAGTTGAAACACCAAAATGATATGTGGTGCAATGGTCGTAAATTCCACATCAAAAAGTTGGATGATAAGAAAAAAACCTTTGATTCTGGGATAATTGTAGTCTTTCAAGTCACTAATGTTTCCTCTAGAAGTGACAGGCATCCAACAATATTTTAAAATAGATACTATGGGTATTTGAATGATATAACTGAGTGTGACTTTAATTCCTTCAAGTTAGTTCTATTCAAGGTCAAATGGTACATGTTATGTATGAATGAACATGATTCCGAAAGAAATGTTATTACTCGTGCCAATAGATTTACCATGGTTAATAAAAGGATGTTTGAGCTAGGTACAAAAGCTTATGCTCTTCCAAGCCAATGTGAAAAGGTATTTTATTCAGAGGTTTTAGGTAAAGTAGGTTGGTCGTACATTGTTAGATATGCTCCAAGAGGAAAAACTATAAAGTATAATGTACCAAAAGAAGATGATATTGAAGAAGAAGAAGATGCATATGAGCATGAGGTATATGTATCATCAGATGAAGAAGTCGAAGAAAGTGAGCCAAATATAGATGAAAATGTTCTCGATGATCATATTGATGATCATATTATTGAAAATGACTTTGTTGATGATGATGTTGATATGGCCACTCCTTTCAATGTCAATTCTTAACTAGATGATTTAGATGTAGACTTGGATGAAGACTTATATGATCAATAATATTGCAAAAATGATGAAATGTAGGATTTATGTGATTGTTATATCTTTTAACATTCATCATCATTATCATAATCATCATCAACATTGATCCAAAATGGATCTAGGAAGGCCTAAACATAAATTTTCTTGGAATTGGATGAAACTAGTGCCATTGTGTCTGCCTTGTCGCACTAATTCCGGCCATATATTTTTTTCCTCAAACGAACATCGTATGCAAAAGTTATCGCGTTCTGACCGAATTCCCAAACATGAAAAAATTAAACAATCAAAGTCAACGCTGATGTCAGCAGTATGACAAGTGACGTTAGGATGACATCAACATGACATCGTCATGTTGACATGGCATCACCAGGAGGTGACATGTATCACTCGAATTCGATGTTTTCAAGATGAGTTCGAGCCTGTACGAATTTGACACATGGCATTGTATGGATGACACGTGGAAATATGTACATGACATGGCCCAATGGTAGGCTGACACGTGGCAGTACGAATGACAACTGGGTTGTACAGATTCTGACGTGGCAGGGTGACTGTGCAGTATGGACGTGACATGGCACAACACATGGATGTATGACAGGTGGCGTGGGAGGTGATTGGGTAGGTAATTGGGCTATACGAAAGCTGATGTGGTAGTTGAATGGGTTGTATGATGATGAAGTGGCACGTTGACTATCTGATGACTATGATGGTATGGACCAATCATAGGGAGACACATTGTCCAATCATAGGGTGCCACATGGCACCTCGTATTTTGTCAAAGACAACTAGTTAAAAAAAAATGTGGCTCTCGGGGTTTCGAACCCCCGACCTCCATGGGCACCAATGAAATGAACCAATGAGTTAACCATCTTCGCTATATATGTGTCTTTTTAGTTAGGTGGCAGATAATGTATTTGTTGTGACATGGGCAAGAATTCAGGGATAAGCCCTCATCGGCGAGGGTCATCCTCGACCGACTAGGGGCTAGGAACCAAGAGTTGTGAGGATATGGGAACATGGAGAATTAGGATAGGGCCACATGGCCACATATGACCAGCACCCTGGAGACCATGGCTAATGACCAAAATTCCAACCCAACCCTTAGCCACATGGTAGGGCCCATGTGACAAGGAGCTCCAGAATTAGGAGCCAAGAAAATAAGCCCACTTTATACGTCTTTATGAACTATTTACCTTTATAATTAATAGATTTCTCCCATTATTTGCCAAAATTTGTGTTTTTAAACCATATAATATAATTTTTAAATGATTTTAGCCTGAGTTTGGGAGATTTTGGTCATTTTGGGGGGAGCTGGAGCCCTTTTTGAGGCGAAATCTTGGGAGGAAGTTGGGAGGTTGATTCCCACTTCAAATATATATAAACCATAGATTCTTGGAAGCCTTGGATAGGTTTAGGAGAGGATATATTCTATAGAATTGTGAATCCAAAGTTAGTTTTATGCAAGGAAGCCATTGAGGATAGGAACTTTCCAGGCCAATTCTGGGAGCTTCACTCAACCATTTTTCGTGCCGTCAGTTGTGTTGGGTTCTTGAGGTCAAGAAGAACACATATAGACTAGTTTTTAATCCATTTGACACTTTTATGATGTACTTTTGAATCATTGAAGAGAAATAAGAAATCCTCAGCGACTAAGAGAAAAGGCCAGGAGACGTAGGCAATATTATCGAACTCCATTAACAAATTTTTTTTTATGGTTTGTTGATACTTTATGTTTACTTTCAGATATGCATTTATTATTATGGATTCCATGTTATATCATTAATTTCTTCCTCTTTCTTCAATTCCTAAATGGTTAACGAACTCATGCTTTAAAAACTTAACCATAGTCTTAAAATATATTTTCATATCAAACATCATCATGGTCATGGTCATCATCATCTTCATCCCCATCATCATTGACATGGTCATCATCATCATGGTCATCGTGATCGTCGTCATCATCATCATCATCGTCATCGTCGTCATCATCATCATCATCATCATCATCATCGTCATCATCATCATAATCATCATCATCATCTTCATCGTCATCATCATCGTCATCATCATCGTCATAGTGATCATCATCGTCGTCATCGTCGTCATGGTCATCATCAATATTGTCATGGTCATGGTCATGTTCATAATCATGGTTGTCATCAACATCATTGTCATAGTCATGTTCATCATCATCATCATTGTCATAGTCCTCATTATTATCATCACCATCACCATCATTGTCATCATCATCATCATTTAAATTGTGATCATCAACATCAACATCTTCTTCGTTTTCATCATCAATGTCGTCATCATCATCATGGTCATCATCATCATCATCATCATCATCATCATCATCATCATCATCATCATTGTCATAGTCATCATCATGGTCATCATTTCCATTATCATCATTATTGTCATTGTCATCATCATCATCATAATCATCGTCGTTGTCATCTTCATCGTCATTGTCAATATTTTCATGATCATGGTCATGGTCATCATCATGGTCATCGTTGTCTTCATCCTCATATTCATCATTGTTTCAATTGTCATCATCATCATCATCATCATCATCATCATTTTCATCATCATCATCATTTTCATTTTCATCATCATCATCGTCGTCATCATCATCATTGTCATCATCATCATCATCTTCATCGTTGTTGTCGTAGTCATCATCATCATCATCGTCATCATCATCGTTGTCGTCATTATCATCCTTATCATCATAATCATCTCCATCATCGTCATCTCCATTGTCATCATCATGGATCATCATCATCGTTGTTGTTATCATCATCTTCATCGACATCATTGTCATCGTCAATATCATCATGGTGATGGTCATCATCAGGATCATGATCATCATCATGGTCATCATCATAACCATTGTCTTCATTTTCACATTCATCATCATCATCATCATCATCATCATATAGATCATGTTTATAATCATCATCATCATCGCTATTTTCATCGTCATCATCATCATCATCATCGTCGTCATTTTCATTGTCATAGTCGTCATCATTATCATTTTCATCACAATGGTCATCATCGTCATTGTCATCGTTATTGTTAAATTCATCATAATCATAATTGTCATTATCATCGTCCACATCATTTCCATCGTCTTCATCATCGTTGTCATCATGTTATTCATCATCGACGTCTTCTTTGTGATTTTCATAGTCATCATCATCATCATCATCAACAACAACATTGTCATTGGAATTTCCATCATCATTGTCATTGGAATTGTCACGATCATCATCATATCATGAGCATCGTCATGATCATTACCATCATTTTCATAACCACCATAATCAACAATATTGTCCACTCATTCATTGCATGTTTCAACCATAACACCTTAAGGGAGGTTCCAACATAACTATGGTAAGAGAGGGATCATCCCCCTTGAAGGTGCTAGGTCTATCTATTATGCATATTTCATAATTTTATCTTTATAATTGCATATCTAGTGTTTATTGGTTATATCTAGTGTGCAAGTAATTTTGGACATCGATCACTATTAGAGGATTATCACAAATATACACTTCAGTGCAAAGAACTTCATTATCTACAACAACGAGTTCCAACTCAGTTACATTCCTTCTTCCATTTCCACTTCTAACATTATGGATTCTATCTCACTAAAGGAATTGTTGATTAATTAACCATAGTGAGTTGCTCCAATTTCCTTTTCTAATAATTTTCTAGTAAAACTTAATTGATCTACCATTATAATCAGCTATAGGCCTAGGAGGTCATTCAAAAAAAAATCATAAGATCATAAAACCATGGATTGGAGACCAATATGCATCCCCAATATATTTTCAGAACTAAAAATGACCACCATATACCACTCATGGAGGAAATATTCCCTATATTGGGCCTATGTGGTGGTGTTGGGCTCCATACATGGTCATGAGCTCTAGAGGTAAATGTTGTGGCCTATGACCTTATATTTCATCCTTATACCATGGAATGGATGCTTAGAACCATTACTATTGTACCAATAATTGAAAAGGTGACCTCTTGGTACTATCATATGAATATGTGTTAAGAGGTTCATAAATGCTTAGCAATTTCAATTTTAAGATTTGTTGAGAGGTTTGTAGGTTCTCAGGCTTAATTTGAACTTGGAACTGATCAAACATGAAGGTTTTGGCTTGAACTAAACACAAAAGTTTAATGGGAACATGTAAAACCTAAAATTTTAATTTGCATTGTACTAATTGATTTTTTTGCATATTGAACTAACATTTACTATTTTTATGCTCACTGTTAAAATTTTACTACATTTTGTAGCTTCAAATGGTTATACCTTTGTCATATGAACATTGATTAATGTGATTTGTTTTTGAAAGTGGATATTTTTAGGTCTTTTCAAGGTTGTTTTTCTAAAACTACCCCTAAAATCCAATCCTTGGTACATTCGTGAGTGATTTTGAAAAAACCACCATCAAAATATGATTTTTGATAGTGGTTTTGAAAATGCACCCGTAAAATATTTATTCCTGAACTGTTCAAGGTGATTTGTGAAAATCACTGCTAAAAACACTTTTGGGAGTATAATCTACGAGGGATTGGTATGTAGTAAATTTTGTTACTAGAGTTGACTCTATGCTGCAATAGAGCCAAGTCTAGTACATTTTCATAAAAATAATGATTGATTGAGATTAGCCCTTTTCAGGCTTTTTGGTTTAGGTCTGCGTGAGCCTTTCAATGATAACAAAAAGAAAGAGGCATGACTTATTCTACTAAATCCATTTAAAATTATAGGCATGGATAGAAGATCTAGATGAAAAAAAATGAGAAGGTAGCTAGGTATCCATTGATGATAAATCTAACTCCCTAATCAATAGAAGAATGTTAGGGTCCTAACCCGCACATAGGTAGAACAATATATTCAGATGTAATAAAGGTCAATATTAATAGGGCCTTGCAATAAAATAGAATAAGTCGAATGTAAGAAGACCTAATAGAAGCTTCTGCTTCTAGAAGGATCTTCATCTAAGTGCTTCTTTTGATAGACATATTTAATATAAATAGGAGTAGAGGGTATGAGAACCCTATCTTGGAGATTATTGTAATAGAGATCTTCTTGACTAGAGGTTGGCTCCTCGAACAGGCCCGTGAACATTGCTCTCAGAATCAATGTTTTATTTTTGTTATTATTCTTATATCATTTTAGTGTTGTTGTGGTGATTATTCTGGTTATATTGTTGTTATTCTACCATTTCTACCATTTTATTTATATTATTCATACTTTTTATATCTGGTATATTACAAGTGGTATCAGAGCACTTTCCTTGGCAAAATTTGTGGGTAAATATTTTTCCACGGTAGAGACGTATTTCGACGTCTTTAAGCCACAAAGATCTATTGTTATGCACATAAACCCATGGTTGAGAGATTCATACATGCAAGAAATACAAGTGGTTCTTAAGCACACATCTACTGGCCACCCTTGTAATCTCTGTTGGTACCCCTTCAAGTGGTAGCGCATCAGACAGAACCTGTGTATGGATCGGTCTAGATTTCCTGAAGCCCTCTTTATATAAACCGATCGGTCGCCTAACTGCTATAGTGCCACCGAGAACAACACTCTGGAAGATACTCTCTAGTACCTGGGTAGTCGGGTACTATGGCTAAGGGTACGGTCTATCCTCCTTAGTTGGTGCCCTGAGATATTGGGCCAAGTATTACTGTTGGACTCCGCACATATATCAGAGAGCTATAGCACAGGGAAAACCCTTTTCTGTAGAACCCTTGAATACCTAACCCTTGGGGACCGAAACATAAACAAATTTTTTCACCATTATTTGAGACCTATTCCATTGGATTCATCTCTTCGCCCTTATCACTTTCATACATATCATTTTTCGGCAAATTTTTTGACCCCACCTGCCCCTTTTCAGTTCCCCCATCCTCACGGCCCATACCCATAGCCAAGACTTGGAAGTTCGCTTCAACAACTTGCAATCTAGTCTCATTGAGACCCAACAAGAAGTGAAACATCTCAGTGCCAATGTTGCCGCCATCAATACAACCATGCAGTCCTCAATGGAGGAAATCAAACAAGACCTCACCACCCAGCTTGAATCTGTCTTTTTGGTACTCTGCACCAAACTGCATATCTCTACAGATAACCCTTCCTCTTCCTCACCTCCACATACTGAAGTTGAACATTCCTCTCATTCCTGTAGCGCACCTTTTCAGCTACCATGTCTTAATCGCTCTTAAAAGGAAACTTTAACACCACTCGGTACATAACTCATATGGGTATTATAAATCCCATGCATTTAAACAAATAAACACATTCTACACAGAGTATTTGTATGAGTTACTGCCATAATTTAACAATCAATAGTGTTTCATACTAATTCATATACATAGCGAAAATCATGATAACATAAACAGTAGAGTCATGCAAAATGTGATTAAAACATAATCAAATACTTATCTTTTAACGATGGTATAATCCACCGACCAAGTGCAGGCCTTCCACAAACCTCCCAACCTTAGACCACACGGCTCATCAGCTCATTAGTGGATCACCCCTGAGCTGGGACTAAGCTCCACCCCAAGACAAGGAATCCTAGGCTAGGCTGAGGTTACAGGGAAAACAACACACAACCATATGGAAGGTATTCTCTCCAAGGAACCTCCCTCGCTCACTGCCCACAAACCCTCATTCCCCACATGCCTGTTCCACCCTTGGAGTATACACCTTCTCTGTCACCTGGACAGTCCTTCAGCTACTAATCTCCCTTGCCTTGGGTTACAGGAACAGGCCGGACCGTAATTCTCCAGGCTCTATGGCAGCTACAAGGTTCCTTCAAGGAGTTCTCTCCTTCCTCTGTGCACTCTCTCACCTGGAGGGAGTCGCTCATAGGTCCAACAACTTGTTCTTCCAACTTCAACCACCTCTCTCACCTGGCGAGAGTGTTGTACAGACTGACCAACAAGCCACATAGGATCAAACACTACACGTTCACCACAATCCATGGGAATCCAGACACGAACACCCGAGGGCAGCTCCAGACAGGTACAATAGTATAACCAGGCTTAGCAGGGACGAGACACTTCTGTTTTCTCAATTTGGCAACACGAAATAGACTCACACTCTAGATTCTCAAGGATGTGTGATGAGTTGTCCATGTAGGGGTCGATTCAAACTCCCGGTTTAGAATAGAGAAGGGGTGTACCAACTTTCCAGAACAAACACAGACTCCTTTCCCAAATCCACGCAGGCTTCTCGTTCAGGGAATATACACAACGGTTTTCTCAAAGCCAGGCATAGACTTTTCAAATCACAGGGACGCCCGAAGGTTCTCTGTAGGAGTCGGGTTGGTAGTACTATCCAGGGCTCCGTACACGTTCAGATAATCGGGTAGCATGGGGAGCCCTTCTCACGGCTCACCGTGGCCGTTTTATTCGCATGCATCAGGGTTGACACTTGTCACCCATGAAACTGCATGCATTCCACCAGCACGCATCTCCCTTGCATGTTCTCCCCTTGCCAAAAATTTAGGATAAAACATAAAATGCACATGTCTTTTGGAATAATATTAAAAATATTATTCCCAGGCTTAAGCCCCCTAGGCTTAGCCCCCTAGGCTCAACACTTAGCCCCTTTTCCCACCTTCCAGCCCCTAATTCCTTACCCTCACTATGGATGCTTAGTCCCCCTTCACTCATTCATCATGGTTGGTCTGCACCTGGCAATGTTTACAATTTTATTAAATGTTATGCATACATACAAGTACAAAATCAGGCCCTTGGCCTCCAACCCTTAGGCTCTCTGGCCTAACAATCACATAAGCCACCATCTTATAAAAACTTGTCTCACCAGCCTATAAAAAATAATTACAATTTCTTTCAGAACATGGTTTGCAATGGGGCTCAGCCTCGGGGACACTACAATCCCCCTCCCCTTATTTTTGCACTGTCCTCAGTGCAACTTTACACAACATCTGCAAGATTTTTCAAAAATTTCAAAAAGATGCGGGTACTCTGCATGCTCCCATGTCACGTCCACAGGACCGTACCAGGTCCACTGGACCTTTACAAGCTCTATGGCTCAATTTCGGAGCTATTTGCTTTTCCTGTCCAATATGCGCACATGATGCACTTGCAGGACACCTTCTAGTCCCACCTGAATCACATTCCAATCGATAACATGATTATCATCAGGTACATATTTCTTAAGCAGTGAAACATGAAACACATTATGTACAGTCATAGATGCAGGTAATGCAAGCATGTATGCAACTAGCTCAATCCTTTCCAGGATCTCAAATGGCCCACAAAATCTTGCTTCCAATTTGGCGCAACTTCCCAACCTCAAGGAACTTCTGTTAGTTTTCACTTTCAAGAAAACATGGTAACCCACTTTGAATTCTCTATGGGTTCTGTTACTATCAACGTAACTTTTCTGCCTGACCTGGGCAGCTTTTAGATTATGTTTAATTCTTATCATTTGGTCTTCCATCTCCTTGAGTAGCTCAGGCCCAACTACTACTCTGTCAGCTGGATAATCCCATCTCACTGGAGTGTTGCACTTCCTTCCATAAAGCGCTTCAAATGGGCTCATCTTCAATGATGCATGATATCCATTATTGTAGGCGAATTCTACCAAATGCAGGTAGTCTTCCCACCTTGATGGTTTATCCATCACATACGTCCTCAGCATGTCTTCTATTACTCTATTCACTCTCTATGTCTATCCATCAGACTCGGGATGATACGCTGTGCTAAAGTTCATATTCGTTCCAAATCCTTTGAACAGTCCTTTCCAAAAATTCGAAGTGAATTTCGGGTCCCTATTAGACACAATTGTCTTAGGAATTCCATGTAAGCGTGCAACTTCTTTTAAAAATATATCAGCAACATCAACTACTCTGTGGGTGTTTTTTAGTGGAATAAAATGGGTAGCTTTAGTAAGCTTGTCCACCACCACCATGATTGAATCATTTTGCTTTCTTGTTCTAGGTAGTCCGGTGATAAAATCCATTATTACCACATCCCATTTCCATTCAGGAATAGGTAAAGGCTGCAGCAACCCTACCGGGTGCCTATGCTCAGCCTTAACCTTCTGGCACTCCATACACTGGCGATGTATTCAGTGATTTCTTTCTTCAAACCCAGCCAAAAATAATGGCTTTTGACTGCTGCCATTGTCTTCTGATAACCAGGATGTCCAGCATAAGCCATGTTATGCATCTCCTTTAGAATTGCCAGCTTCAATTCTCGGACATTGGGTACATACACTCTGTTTTTATACAGAAGTAGACCATCAGTTCCCAAGGTGTAACTTTCCTTGGTCTATGGTCCCTCATGCTACTGTAGCTTTGCTACAAGACTTTTGTACTGCAAATCAGTATTTGTAGCTTCCAAAATTCTATCTTTCATCTCAGTTCGGTACATGCTAATGGTTGCAGCATGTAATTCGTGCACTTTTTTGCTGAGTGCATCAACCACCTTATTTTCTTTCCCTTTGATATGCTTGATATCAAAGTCATATTCACACAGAAACTCCAGCCATCTGATTTGCCTGGCATTTAAGGTCGGCTGATCAAATAAATACTTCAGACCGTTATGGTTTATTCTCAACTCAAATCTCTTTCCCATGAGGTAATGTCTCCATTTCCTCAAGGCGTGGATGATTGATGCCAGCTCTAAATCGTGAGTGGCATAATTATTCTCATGTTCCTTCAACTTTCGAGATTCATAACAAACTACAAATCCCTCTTGGCTGAGAACTCCTCCCAGCCCCTCCTTACATGCATCTGTGCAAACTACGTAATCCTTGTCTAGATCTACAATCTTCAGGATCAGAGCACTAGTTAGCAACTGCTTCAATCGCTGGAAGCTGCTCTCACATTCTTTAGTCCACTGGAACTTCTTCTCCTTCCTTTGCAAGGAAGTTATAAAATGATCTATCTTTGAGAATCCGACTATAAACCTCCTATAGTAGCCTGTCAGACCCATAAAATATCTAACTTCTGTCAGATTCCTTGGCATTGGCCATTCTCGAATGGCCTCTACCTTTTCAGGATCCACAACGATCCCTTCTTCAGATATAATGTGTCCCAAGTAATGGATCTGCCTTTAGTAAAATGAGCACTTGCTCAGTTTTGTGTACAAATGGTGTTCTCTCAACACCTGCATCACCATTCTCAGGTGTTGTTCATGTTCTTCCTCTGTCTTGGAATACACCAAGATATCGTCCAAGAAGACTATGACAAACTTGTCCAAATAATTTATGAACACTCCATTCATTAAGCACATGAAAACAACAGGCGCGTTGGACAGCCCAAATGACACCACCGTGAACTCATAATGACCATACCTTGTTCTAAAGGCGGTCTTGTTGATGTCCTCATCCTTTATTCTCACTTGGTGATATCCAGATTTGAGGTCTATTTTTGAAAATATTTTCGCATCCTTCAACTGATAAAAAAGATTATCAATCCTTGGTAGAGGATACTTGTTCTTGACAGTGACCTTATTCAACTGTCGAAAATCAATGCACAGCCTCAACGTCCCATCTTTCTTCTTAACGAATAGGACCGGGGCTCCCCAAGGTGACACACTGGGGTGAATGTAACCTTTGTTTAGTATCTCTTCGAGCTACAATTGCAACTCTTTTAGCTCTGGCGTACTCATTCTATAGGGAGCCTTTCAAACTGGAGCTACTCTAGACATCAAATTTATATAAAAATTGATGTCCCTCTTCGGAGGTAGTCCAGGTACATCTTGAAATATGTCCTTGAATTTCTTGAGTACTTCGTGGTCTTCCATCTTTGAGACTTCATCTTGGGATGCTTCTTCCACCTGAGCTACAAATAATTGGCAGCCTTTCCGGTAACATTTATTCAGCTGCATGGCTAAGATTTCCCTCACAGTCGTGGCTCTGGGAATTCCTTGGACTGTTACCTGATTTCCCTCCTTGTTCAGGCATGTAAACCTCTTGTTACAACAATCCAGAAGGGCATGGTGCTGGTCCAACCAGTCCATCCCAATTAAGCAATCGTATGAGCCTAAAGGCAGAATGTTCAATTCAGTGTTAGTGCTCATTCCTTTCATGTCCACTGAACAAGACTTAACCAATTCATTGACCTTCCTCTTGGCCCCTGTGGCCAACTGCACTAACCAAGACTTTTCATGTTTGCTTCTTGTTAGATGCAAACTTTCCACCACTCTAGGATCTACATAACTATGGCTAGCCCCTGAATCAATTAAAATAACAAGCGGTCGGTTTTTGATCGTACCTTCCACTTCAATCATGTGCGATTGAAATTCTGCTTGCTTGTTGTACAGGGCTGCATAGATCCTTGGCATTCTACTACCCATATCCTCCACTGTTTTAGATTGCTGAACAATATGGACAGTTCTTGCTTTGTCTTTTCTGTGGGGGCAGTCTCGGTACCTATGATTCCCTTTACAGCCCCAACACTCCATAGGTGGTTGTCTTGGCACCTGCTCACTCCCATCAAATTTCCTGGGCTCTCTAAAAGATGACTGTCCCCAAAGACTATTTCTGAAAAAGGAACGCTTGTTTCCCTTCTGCCTCTGTTCCTTCTTAAACTTCCTCTGATCATTCCAAGCCTTTCGAAGGATGGGCCTTTCTCCTCGCTGTTCATACAAGCATTTCGTCTTTCTTATTGTTTCTTACATGGTCTTAGGATCATCATATTGAATCTTTTCACTCATGGAAGGTGGCCATCCACTCAGATATCTCTGAATCTTGACAGCCTCATCTTTGATGAATGGAACATACTTCAGTAGTTCTATGAAACTTCGTTCATACTCATCAATAGTCATGTTTCCTAGCTTGAGTTCGAAGAACTCCTTCATCTTTCTGTCATAATACCTTTTTTTCAGGTATTTCTTCTAGAAATACCTCTTAAATTCCTTACAAGTGACCTCTTTCTCTCTGATGTGTTGCACCTGTACAAATTGATCCCACCACATGGATGCTTTTCCTTTCAGTTGGTACATTGCAATCCTTCCTTCTGCATGGGCGGAATAATTCTGCAGTTGGAAGTATTTCTTCATGCCAAGCAACCATGTCTCGGCATATTCCTCCTTCTTATATTCTCCATCGAATGTTGGAGGCTTAATCTTGTTCATCTCCCCTTTCAATTCCTCCTTTCCAAATTTTTGATGTTTTCTAGTAGGGGATGGGCTTGAACTATTGTGTGTCTTCCTGTCAGAATGTCTTTGGGAGCGACTAAGATGTAGGCTACCACTCCTCGACCTACTTCTTCTCCCATGGGTTCTGTGACTCTCTGTCATACTTGAGTCTCTTCCCTTCTCAAGTTTCTTCTCTATTCTTTCCAGGCTCTTAAAAAATTTTAAGTTTAATTCACCCTGCCGATCCCTGACTTTCATGAGCTTTCGACTATCAGCTCGGAGAGCCTTGGCCTCTCTTTGCAATCGTTCAATGATTTTAATTATGTGTCCTTCCTTATCCTTCTCTTTTCCATGCCCATTGGAGTTCAATCCTTCGACTCCCAGGTTAACATCCTTTCCTTCCTGTTCATTTTCTATTTCGAGGGTAATCCGCACCTTTCCCCACTCCATACTCGACGTTGGTTAACTGGAGTCCTAACCTACGTAGAAATCTACACACGCACTGTGCAATTAAATTTGAATTTTTTCAGGCTATTAAACCTTCTGGAACAATCCACAACATTTATAAGCCAATACGAACAAGAACAAAAGACATTTCGATTCAAATAAGTTTTCTGAGCTCTCATTCGGCTCTGCAATTTTCGAGTTTTTGAAACTTTCATTTTCGACACTACGGGATTTCGAGACTTCGGGTTTCGGGGTTTCGGGGTTTCAGACTTTCTTTCCTTTCAAACCCCCGACTTCCAAAATTCCGATTTATGTTACTCTCCGGGTCCACATAGTACAGTGGTCACCCACAACTACGGTGGCACATGGTACGTTAATGAGGGTCCACGTCTCTTTTAACGATGTCATCGAGTCCCACCACTCTCGCTTTTCTTCTCAACCCACTGGCACGTGATACATCTCCATGTGTCCACGCCCATTCCTAGTGAAATCCAATGATTAGATCTTTCTCAGATCTACGGTGTAATTCCTTTCAGCGTTCCGGGGTTTCGGGCATCGAAAGTTTGTGCATCCACACATATTGAACTTCCATTTGCTGAAATCATGAAATCACTGTCTACTAAATTACTTGATCCAACGATCAAGTTCTTCTCCCACAATCTATGGTGTAGATTGTTTCAGGATTTCGGGTTTCGAGGGTGTTCACCTCTTCTCACCTCCCATCTCCCAAAACGTCGATTTCTTCTTCAATCATACCCGCTACCTCAATCAACTTTTCTGTTGATTTCTGCAGAATCAGAACCCCCGAATTACCTATGGAGGCCTAGCGCAAGCTAGCTCTTTCTCTCTCTCTCTGTTCCCATGTGATCGTGGTTCATGATCACGGTTCAAATAAATGCAGTGCCTCTTTGTATTTCGCACCTCGGCGCTACAGTGATGTCGAATCGTTCGACTTTGCAACCGCTTGTTGGCAGCCAATTCACCTTTTTCTACAATCATATAAGATGCCTACACCTATGTATTGCGAATGTCAAGTTTTTCGTCACATTTTTCAAATTGACGACATTTTCATTCCTTGCGACATTTACACATTTGTCTTCGTTAAGTTTTCACGACTGTAAGCGTGAAAACTTCTCCTTTCGAGGTCGCATTTTGATCACTATCTGCACTGTCATGATCTTTTTATCGATATGCCTACTGCACTTACCTTTTGTTTATCATATGTGGTTGAAAAGACTTTCAAATTATGCTCATTGGACATTTTTATATTGATTGCATAACTTGATTTTATTGAGTTTGTAAGGCATTGAGCTTTTGGACTTACACTTTTTATGACTCGCCTGGTCACTGATTCTATAAAAATGCATAGGGGTTTTTGATTAAATGTTTATACATATATAACATAATCCTTATGTTAATCCTTTCATAATTTGTGGCTTGTCAACTATATGCATATGAATCGACACACTGGTTAAAATTTTATACAATGGTGCATGGCTAACATTTGATGTTGGTTTCACGATTGAATGTCGATGGTTTTAAAACTAAATTATAATGTTGATTTGGTGCGTTGGCATAACACCTACCATTCGATTCTTTGGTTGGCCAAACGATATGATTTTTGAGGTATGATATGATTGTTTGAACAGCTATGAAATTTGGCAGTTGTACTTTGCCATAACTATCGTGCATGGCAGCGAATGACTACACCACCCCCGCATGCACACATTAACGCTTCCCCCCTTTTGCTCGTTCATTGTTTTTAGACCGATAGCTCTGCTACTATGTGTTCAAACCCTTCCCTTACCATGCATTCAACTCATGGAACCAGTCGTGCGAGTTGAACCCAATGACAAACAGGCCTTGTTGATGTTTGATAATGCCCGCCAAGATTTGGCAGACAGTGGGTGGCTTACCTTCGTGGAACGTTTCGATGGATTTAACCTCTGCATGGTTCGACAGTTTTCCATGACCTTCGATGGCTGTCGAGCTAAGGTCAACGATATACAATTGGAAATTGATGAACAGTTCATCAATCTTGCTACAGGTTTGCCTGCCACTGGACAACGATGCTCCAAGAATTGCAAAGTCGAAGAAGTCCTGTGGACACTGCTCTTCCAGTCACACAAAAACACCTCATGAGATAGAGGTATGCCCGTGACCATGCTTAAACAATGTTGGCTCGATTTATTAATTATAATCAAACAATTTATCACCTATGAGGGTCGATACTGGTTTGTGTTCCTACACCACCTGTGTTTGCTTATGGTTTTTATGGGTTATCATCTCAATATGCCCTATTATTTTCATAGAAGCCTGTTTAAAATGTTGAAGAAGTACAAAAGAAACCATGTTGATAGTAGCCTCTTTCATTATGGACTGGTGAAGCTTATTGTTGTCTATCATTTGAGTCTCCTCGAGGATTATTGGAACAATTTCATTGCTCGGAATGGTTTCCAGGATTCAAACCCTCCACAGGTTGACAAACCTGTGGTGGGTGAGGTCAAAGTTGTACCTCCAGTACCCTACCAGGTCCTTCTACCTAAACCCTCGGTCGACCCTCCTATTGACTTACCCCACACTATGACTAAGAACACTGAGACTGTAAAGCCTGTGAGAAAGAAGCCCAAAGCCAACCTCACTGTAAATGCCAAAGGGAAAAAGAATGCCCGTTTGATTTCGTGACTGGCAAGAAATAAGGCAAAACCCCCTGTCGAGCTTAACCCTATCGTGTTGAGTGAGGACTTCGATTCAGAAGTGGAGCGTTTCTTGGCTAGTGAATATCCCTATTCACAAGGTTTGTGTGTTGAACCCTCGTATGACTTTGTGTCAAACCTACCCCCTTGCCTACAGAACGACCCTAACTACCCAGGAATTAAGTTTCCTTGTGAAACCCTTGGTCATTTGCCCAATTCCCCTCCTGCTCTGTCCAAACCTACAGTTTCACCCTGTGATCAATGCAATTCGTGGTTGGAGAGGTATTATAATGATATCCCAATTCTCCAGTTGAAAATTCAGTCACTAGAGGACCAGATTGCATCCCTGACCAGTCAAAAGGCCAAGCTACAAGCAACAGATAAGAAACAAAAGATGACCGGCTCCATCTTGTTTAAAAATGTGGAATCATCCACGGCTATGGTGAATTCCAAGATGGCATAATTGAATAGCCTCGTCGCCAAACAAGTATATTTGATATCATTTCTTTTTTGTAAATAATCTAGGTTTATATAATGATTTGATTTCGGTTTTAAATAGCTCTGTTCATTTCATTTGAATAACTTTGTTACATTGCATGCATTCTATATATAGCTCTGTTTTGACTAAATAGAATTTCATTTTTTCAATCATTCCCGGTTTAGCTTCCATTAGATTTTCATCGATTTGATTGATCTTGGTGTGGATTTGATTTGTTTGATTGAGTTAAAATGGATGCTCTGCTGTCAATCGAATTTGTTTGTACCTATTCTAGACAGGAATTGTTCCTCATATTCAATTTAGAAAATGATCACATTTCGTTTCGATTTCATTATAATGCGTACACTACGATTAGCAACGATTTTGATTAGGTTAACTGTTACGGTTTTATGTCCCATATGAATTTCAAAGAAACAGGAATACAATTCAGATCATTTTCAATATGACTCTATACAAACACGCCCAAATTATGGAATGGATTTTGTTGCTTAACGATTATGCTAAAAACCCAACCGGTTAATTCGTATTGGTTTACTGCTAGCTCGACCATGTTATCAGTTGGATTCGTAATTGCAATGGATACTCTCTTTGAAT